>JANHGN010024985.1:100447-123944 GCA_024605025.1 Megaceryle maxima | reverse complement strand
ATTAACCACTTATTTCCATCATTGTTTGTCACCTGAAAAAAAACAACAAAAAACCAAAAAACAACCAAAAAAAAAAACCACAACAACAACAACAACAACAAAAAAAAACAAAACCAAACAAACAAAAACAAACAAACAAACAAAAAAACCCCCACACAACACACACAAAAAAAACCAAAACCAAAAACAACAAAAACCCCAAACCCAAACCAAAACACAAATGCAACATCAGCACTACAAATTATCTTCCTGTAACCTTAAGTGAGCCAACGAGGTTTTGTCCTTGGCTGTAGGTCCTTCTCTCACCAGGACACCAAGATTTTGGGAAGCCTAACTTAGCAAGTGTCCACGATAAATGATGGGACCTCAGCAGGAAAGAAATCCCTGCACATCTTGTACAGTGAGATAGGGCTGCGAAAGGCCAGTATTTCATTGTGCTGTTTACAGGATTGTTTCTTTCCTTTCTCAATAAAGCTTAGAAAACAAGCAGGCTGGTACAGCGCATGATGAAGATTTCCCATTAATCACGTTTGGGGTGGTGTAGACTCCAGCAGCCGCAGCGTAGGTGCTGAACTATAGCGCTGAATGAAAGCAATCACAGAACGAACCCAAAGCAGTAGCTTTTCCCAGAGCTCTGAAGGCACACAGCAGAGCTGGAAAAGTAAAGCCGCACATCCCGTCGGTGTTGGCCATCTGCATGCTGGTCCAGCCGTGTTTCCTCTGATGCTGGGGAAATGATGGAGAAAAGCTGATGGACCCAGGACCAGGGCTGATGGAGCCAGGACCAGGGATAAAGCAATGCTCTGATGAGCACAACAAACCAACCGAGCCCAGACTCCTTCGCTCTGTCTCCTTGAGATTCTGCCCCGCTGAAGCGAGGGGAGAACCAAGCGGAGGGCACAGCAGGGAGCCTGGATCCTGGGCTGCAGCACCTCACTGCTGCTCGGGCTGGTGACCCACAGGCTCCCACCTTTCCTGGGCATTGAACCTCATCTGCTGCTGCAAGCTGCTTCCAATTATTTTTACCAGAATTGTGCTGGTTGACTGCTAGTCCAAAAGACATCTCTTTTATTTTCCTTTCTTTAATTGGCAATACAAGTGAGCCTAAGAATATCTTCATTGCTTGGAAACAGAGTGGTTTTGAGCTTGTCTATTGTATCCTTCCATCTTAGCTTTCAATGAGGCATTACCGGCCTCTGGAGAGGTGCTGGCAGATATCTTCTCTTTCTCCCGAGTGGCCCCAAGTGATTAGAGACACCACAACATTCAGGTATTCATCAGGTGGCCATCAATGGTTGGGGAGTTCACCCATGAGAAAAAAAACCCCCACAAACAACAACAAAAGATCTTTGTGGTAGAGACAAACCCTGATCTCTGGAAAGTCACTTATTGGAATGGACAATACAGACACAGGAGCTGGTGCCACCACCAGAGCAGCACCTGGCCACAGTCTGCACGACCACCAGATGTTCAGCTGAGCACATGGCACCACCACCCAGCGAGGGGCCGAGGGCAGGACCCAAGTGGTGTTGTCAGAAAGCCCCTTCCTCGGTGCCTTTACAAGCAGAGGACATGGGCATCACACGTCTGGAGAGAACCGATCTGAACTCCTGCCTGCTGCGCTCTGTAACTGCAGCAATCTGCCTGTACAGAAACCTGTCCTGTGTCCACTAACGAAGCTTTATTCCTGCGCCACAGACAAAGTCACGTCTCCAGCTCCAGTTGTACCTATCATCAGAAAAGGGAAGAAGGGGTTGAAATATGGCTGCTGGCACTTGGCCAGCGCAGGCCCACTGTGCAGAGACATAAATCTTCCCAAATAACACTTGTGATTGGGCACAGCATCGTAGGATTGAAACACCTCTGCCGAAGCCCACAGCAACCAGCCTGACGCACCCGTTGTCTTGGGCTTTACAGCGACGCGCAGTGACTCAGCCCCTCCCTGTGAAAAGCAGGGGTTTTCAGATACTACGAGGAGTGTGGTACAGCAGTTTCATCTGGCAGGGTAGGGAAGAGGAGGCGGAATTTACACACAGCCTTGGAAAAAAAAAAAAAAAAAAAGAGAAAAGGAGGAGGTTGGAGTCAGCTAAAATGTTAACACGACAGCTCTCCTTCTGTTCCCTGTTTGGAGAAAGCCTGAGCCGTGGATTGCCAGAGGATAATGTCAAATTGAAAATTGTTTTGTTACTATGACCATATTGCATGAATCGAAGTGACAAAGCGGAGCAGGCTCTGGGGCCCCCGAGCTGCCCGGTCCCGGGACAGCAGCACTCACCCAGCTCGGCGGGGCAGGGCTGGGGAGGGGGTGGATGCTCAGCACCCAGTCCAGGACCACCACACCTCCCACTGGGTGCATGTGTCCAGAAGCTTCTGTCCTTAGAAGAAACTGGATTTTGTGGCAGTTCAAGTCACCCCTTGACACCACCCCACGCAGACTCACCAGCAAAGCCCCTGATTGTGGTCTCTGGTAGGAACACCCAAACCCCAGGGAGGGCTTCCCTCAGAGCTGGGTGCAGAAACCAACATGTGGCTACTTCCTTACTGGCTACTAAAGCCAAATGTTACACAGATGTTTTCATGTCCTGAGGGTGGTGATGCTCTCTCTCCGGCACGTGTTGTGCGAGGCTCTAAGGCCCTGATCAAATGCGTTCCTGGTTGGAAAGCTGCGTGAGCACTGCCAAGGAAATCACAAGGCATTCCAGAGAATTATGCTTTAGTAGAGTTTAATCAAAGAAGCCATGGACTGTGCTAGCACCAGAGGCATCCTGTAGCTGCATTGATTTCCACTACGAGAGCCATATCCGCGTGCTGTAGCATGTGGAGAAACAAAAAGAGAGGATTGTGAATCCTGGTTGGAAGATGGTTGGGATAAGCTTGTAAGTCAATGTACAAATAGGCTGTGCTATTTTTCAGAAAGAAGAGCAGCTTTCACTCTTTTACCGCCTCGGCTTTTTTGCCTTCAGAGAAAAAAACATATTTTTTTTTGTTTGGAGTATGTTTCCCTGGTTGGTAACCAGAGATATGCGCGGTGTGATCAGGGAGGTTCAACCATTTTATCCTCTGAGGTTGAAGTACTTCAGCAATCTGCTAATATTCTTCACAGCGGTCGCTCAGAGGGTAACCAGGGCTGCCAGTGTGAATTAGTGCATTTCCATGCTTCACATTTTCTACAAAGCTGTAATTCAGGGGTAGGATTGTCTAGATGCTACAATAAATCTCTCTATGTTTTTCTGTCAAACCGTATTTACTCCAGGATATAGAAAATTGTCTGCACTTACAGCAGGTTCGATAGTGTGTTTATGTGCATTTAACAAACCCGTAAACACGATAATCCTAAACCCAGCTCTCTGTGTGGGAAAAGGTTGTGCAGAGTACTGTGTCTGAAGTCTACTGTATTTTATTAATGCCACGTGAGGAGCCTCTAGCAGGCTGCTGTGCTGCGTGGTGTGCACGCACAGCTCGCCCTGTCAGCTCACAGCCGCAGCTCGCATATGGAGCTGTACTTTAGGTAAAGCTGTACTCTAAACAAGCCCAGCTCCAGCATTCTCAACTTTTTTTGATTTGACTCTCAAATTTTGGTTTTTGATTTGGCTCTCAGATTTCCTGTGGGTTGAAAAATCTGTTTCTCTCCCCATCCACAATTAAGGAGCCAGCAGCTGCCCTGGCTTGGAAGAGAGGCCAAAATGCTCTGAACCTGGGCAATTTGAGTGGGTTTTTTTTTTCCTTTTTCTTATTGCCATTGCACTTAAAAGCTGCTAACTTCCAAAGGGAATGCTATTCATCACCTCTACTGGATGGACCTCACAATATCATGGCTATTTAAAAAAAAAACATAATAAAAAACCAGACACATCATATTTAAATAGCTTCTGTTGGTTTATTAATTTTCCCTGCAGCAGATCACAGGCAGACACCCCCGCAGTGGCTGAAGGACCAGAGTCCTGCCATACCTGGCTCTATGGACGCAAACAAATCTCTGCTCTGAAGAACTTACAATAGCACCAGCAAAGAAATTGCAATATAATTTATTCCTCCCTCAAAAGGCTGATTTATTATAGTGAAAACACTTAGGAGAACAAAGCTGTTTCAACTACATTGTCAACTGGAAATTTTTTTCAGCTGCTGGATGAAAGTATTGATCAAAACCAGGGAGACTTGCAGAGAAACTAAATGATACGCTCTGCTGTGCCCAGCTGGCACGGGGGACAGGAGCACAGGCTTCCCACTGCAGACCTGACCATCCTCCCTTTCTGAGGTTGTCTCTCCTCCTCCCCTCTCTCCAAATACTTGGAAAGTTTTTATTTTACACTGTAGAGTAGGGAAAGAAAAAAAAAAAAGAAAGCTGAAGTCTTCTGCAGGTGCCCAAGCAGTGTCCCACCTATCCAAATTATAATCACAACAGACAATCGCACGCTCAGGTTTCCACAACTCTAATTTTCAAAGAAAACATTTTCTTGTCAACACTTTTTTTTTTTCCTAATGAGGTGGCAGCTCCTGAACTCAGCACTTTGCAACCACGTGCCCGCTGTGCTCTCCGGGGACACGGGCTGACAAACAGCTGCTGGCCTCCAGTAGCTGCCTAGCAAAGAGGATGGAAAATCTTCTTTCCATAAGGCAAGACAGACCAGAACCGATGTTTTAGTGAAAGATTGATATTTAGGTATTTGGCATATCCATTAAGCATCTTGAAAGGTCACCCTTGTAAATGTTTGCGATCAAAACACAGGAAGAAAATCTCATTATGCTCTACCTCGCATACCAGTAAGAGGAAATTTAAACAATAGTAGCCTTTCATTTAAAAAGAACAAACAGAAAGATTTGTGCTTCTCTTATCTCTAATCCTTGCTTCTCTCTCCAGAGATTTGGTCCAATTAGTTATTTCATCCTTGTCGCGGTTTGTGCTGCTCATCTCCTCCTATAACAGCTTTCCACAGCCCTGCGTCTGTGCCAGAGGAAATGAAATTCCAGTATTACCAGCTCCCGTACCTTGGCGAGGGCAGCAGGTTGACTGCTGGGGAAGATCAAGAGTTACTTTTTATTTTTCCAAACAGCCTGCACATAGGGAGATCTATTCCTGTAATTGCCGGTGTAAATCTGCCCGGAGGCTGATCTCTATTTGGTCAAAGTAGCTGGAGTCAGTGCAAATCTCCAGCTATTTTTCAGCTGTGGATTTTTTGATGCTATAGCTTACGGGGATGTGTTTCTTGTTTTAACATGAGATGGCTTCTCAAATGCTAAAGAAATGCGAGATGTGTGTAATCATTTTATATGTAGAGTGGGAGAGGTTACGGTGAAGTTTGTAAAACCATGAATGGCAGATTAAGGGTGAATAGGAAAAAAAATAATCACTCACATAACGCAAGAATAAGAAGCATAAAATTAAATTACCTAGCAGCAGTTCTAAAACAAACAGAAGGAAGTACATGTAATTATATATTAGAACTCACTGCCATAGGATGCTTTGAAAAAATACAAATGTGTTCAGAAAAGATGTAGGCAAACTCCTGGAAAAAGTGTGCCAGTGGATGCTTAATGCACAGGTGCAGATTTAATGTGGAAGATGTGGAAGTCGAGTAAGAAGCACTTTATCCTTATCCTCTCCCTTTGATGTTCCACTCTCCAAGTCAGGACATCGCGAGGAACAAACCTCCAGCCTGACCTTCCCCAGCTCTTCCGCAATTCCTCAGTCCAAGCCCCCACAGCTCTACAATATTCCAGGGCAGAGAGGCTGAAGTCACAGCCCAAAACTCCTGGAGCTGTTTATAATTTCTACCCACATGCCCTTTACTCTTTGCTGCCCAATTAGAAGCATCAGAGAGCGCGGTAAAGCGATGCTGCGGGTCCAAGCGCCGCAGATGGCAGAGAGGCGTTGGTGCTGTGCCCGGCCGTGCCCCTGCACAGGCAGGTCCATGCCCCGGCCATCACAGTTTTTGTCTTAACATTTATTAGTGATGAACAACCTCCTTTTGATTTTAACATCCCCCAGAATTAATATGATTCAATTTTATCTCGTTTCAGTTGGACCCAAAGTTCTTTGGCAAATAGAAAAGGTTCCTATCCCAGAGATTTTGATACTCAAAGCATGGGGTTTTTTTGTTCCTGAGAATTGACAGGCCAGCAGCGAACGTCAAAGGGAATGAAAATTGCCCAAATCCAGAGTCTTTAGCTTGGGCACACAGCCCTCTTGACTAGGAGTGCATGTTAACTCACTGCAGCCTTGCCCTTCTCAGACTCGGGGGGACACTCACCTTTAGTCCCCGTCCTCAGCATGGCTGGGCAGGTCTGGACATTGTCCAGCGGGGAGAGTGTCGGTGTCTGCAAAAGACCAAGCCTGGGAAATCCTCAACCCCTGCTTTCATTTTATTGTGATCATTGTAACACAGTCTAACAAAGACACCATTCAGAAGTTACAGGCGAGGACAGTGCAACAGAGCACAGAACTGGTGGCCAGTAATTAACCGTAACTTCTCGGGGCACGCTGTATGGGGTGAGATGCTGCATCACCGCCCCATGGCAAGGGCCCTCATCTTTTCCAGCTATGACAAAGGTTTTTAGGGACTCCTGTCCTGAATCATCTGTCAAGTTTCTCTGTGCCAGCTGTAGTCTTTGGGGTGCGCCAGCTATGAAGTGAGGCTGGCTGGGAGTTTGTTTCCTGCCACATGCCCAGGCCACAAGTGGTGATAAGAGAGTTGAACAGGGGCTGTGATCCAGCATCACAAGAGGAGGGAATCCTTTGCATTGGATCACTTGTAAATCAGGCCATTAACCCTTTTTCTTTTCATAAATAAAAAACAAAGCAGGATATCACACAACCGATGGCATGGGAACCTTCCAACCAGGAGGAAGGAGTAGACTTGTGTTCTCTTGATACTCTTTGAAGCCCAGACCTTTATCCAGTTTTCTCATCACAAAGGATACGTAGAAAGATGAAGGTCCCTCAGATTTCACCATGTTTAATATTACCAGTTCTCATGCACTGGGACAGGAGAGGGGAGAAGTGAGAAACAAACAAAAACTAACTCTCCACTGACCCTCTGTCAATAGCACAGGACAGAGCCAGACTCCTGTGCCCCACAGGTCTCTTCACCACTCTCTTACTTACACTGTGTGCATGGCCATGACCCTTCCTCCAACCAGCATCCCTGTTGCTCCTGCTCAAGCACAGCCCCTCTCAGCTGCTGGGAGAAAACAGGCAGCAAAAGGCTGGGCAGGAGACGGTTCCCCACAGTCTGCTGCTTGGCTGTTTCACAGCAGGCAGATAAGAAACAGCTGAAGGTACCCAGTGCCCTTCCCAGTGCTGCCAATCCATCTATCAGAAAGTGAGGACACATCTTCTAAGCTTCTGTAAGGCACATGGAGATGGGCAGATAAGGAGTGTTACTCCATAAAACCCTCTTAATTACTCTTAATTAATTACTCTTAATTAACTTAATTAATCTCCTGTCTTGGAAATGTCACACAACCACCACTTTTCAATGCAATAGTTTATCCGTCTAGGGATGGGACCACCTCTGTTCGTCAAGGTGGGTATGACAACATCGCATCCCCTCGCTGCTGACGCTCAGTCAGGGTAAGAAGAAGTGTAAAGAAATCAGTGTTGAGTCTTTTGTCTCCCCTAGATCACATTTTGTGTTTAATACACTTGACTTCTCTCGAGATGAATTGATAGGCATATCACTTAAAAGGGCTGCACTCTCCAGGTACAGCTCCAGTTCTGTCTCTCACAAAGCCTGCTTGACAAAGGGATCCTGCTCTCGCTGGGTACCCAGAGCACTGTGCCACCTGAACTGCTACCGACTGCGGCGTGAGAGAGATGGATTCTGTCACCTTCCCGTTCATGGCTAACGTACGAGACGAGACAATGGTCCCCATCACAGCACACCTGGTTACATCAGCTTTGCCAGCAGAACTCAGAGCTGAATAACAGATCCAATTTCATTGAGGAGACTCGAAAAGTCACCACGGTGCTCCAAAAATATTACTTACTCAGAGGTACATCTGAGGTTTATATCACACTGGTATGGTTGGCATAGGCCTTTGCAAATGGTCCAGGAGCCTGACCTGCAAAGGGGAAGCCCTACACTTGTCCTTAGGATGTCACTGCTGGAGGACCTTCTGCTGCTTATCAAAGTGACCCGTAACGTGACCCGAGTCCCGAGAGGGCCCAAGGTATTTTTAAATGCCTAATTTCTGTTCCCTTGCCCCATTCCCACAGATACCCAGGGGACTTGTTCACCTAATGCTTCTGTGGGTGAAGGTTTAGACTGAAATTACTGGAGGTTCAGGCTTTGACACCAAGGAGCTGAAGCTGTTTCTCTCATGGTTTTAGATGATACTCATTTTCACAGGTCTGTCTCACTTGTACGAGCAGTCAGCTCGGGAGACCTTACTGCACAATACATTAAGTTTTTAAGAAAGGAAACTATCACCAGGTAAAGGACTTACCATTTGCTTACACCAAACTCTCATTTTTTTCATTAAGTGGCTGTTAATATGACTGCATATAAATACCTATATATTTTAAAAAAGGATCCTTGTACTGCAAATATTTCCAACTAACCCCTTATGGAGTCATACAAATGACAATATTTCTTCCCCCGTGTCTTCACCCAAACCCCACTTCCTCCCAGCAGAGGCTGGCTCTCATTCAGACCTCAAGTGAAAAGGCAGTCTGTGAGGAAGTCATTTAGCTGAGTGATGCTGCTTTATCTCATTTGGACTTCAATGATGTGATTTATTAAATAAAACAAAAAATACAGCAAAGAGCACCATCAATAACTTACGCCTGTTTGAGGGGGCAATAGGATGAAGATATCTGCCATAATCTTTTTCCACCAAGATTAATCTTAACATCCACCACTTCTAAGCTTTACACACCGGAGCTCGTAATATTTACTGTGCTTTTATCTTAGTGTTTAACAATGCATCCCCCAAAGTGGGCACTTCACAGTTAATTGAAATTTTTCTTTTCTCCAGTAATTATTTTAAATGATGTTTTGTTTCTTTCCAACGCGGAATTGCCATGAGGATTAAACAAAAGGCATCTTGATAAAAAGTGCTGGCCTGTGTTTTGTTTACAGGCCTGTAGCTACTTCAGGCAAGAAGCACAGAAGAAGAACACGCTGGAGAATATGAGCCAAGCACAGTGGTAAGTTTAAACTATGTTGAATTTTTACTACAATACTCATTCAAAGATTTCTTGCAAGCTTAGCTAAGGGTGCCAGGAAACAGCACCAAAACAGCAAGACTGACAAAACAGTTTTGTTTCAAGATATGAGAGCAAACCAAACCAGGAAAAAACCCCAAAACAAACAAACACACACACAAAAAAAACCCCAACCAACCGAAAAAGAAAACCAAAAAAACCCAAAACCAAACCCACCAAATATAAATAACTAAATAAATAAACCACCAAACAAAACACAGAGAGAAATGCTTTGATGTCTTTTTTTCCCACCACCCACAGCTCTCTCCTTCATCATTTTTTCTCTCTCTGAAGTGTTAAGCACAGCTCTCTTTGTGGCTAAAATTCTTGGCATTCTTTCACTTTGCTCATCTATTCCCAAGCAGTTTAGGGTAGGGTTGAATAGCAGATATTCTTCAACGGGCATAAAGGAGTCCTTTGAAGTAAATACGTTAAGTACACTTGATATTTTATGCTCTTTAATTACCCCGAGCTGGATGATAACTTTTGCTTTACTGCCTAACAACCACCAAAACATTTCACTGTCTGCCGGGCAGCGTGGAAACGCCTGAGTCAGGTCAGCCGGGTGCGGGGCCGGGGGAAGCCAGGCTCGGGAGGGACGCGTCAGTGCTGAGCAGCGCTGCCCTCCTGGGCACTGCCGGCTGCCCGTCACCTGACGGGGTCTCTGGGGTCAGAGTCTCATTTCAGAGGTGCTGGACACCTGCCTTCTGCATTCCTACCTCTGCTGTAGCACTCACTTGGCATTCAGGTACAGAGACATCTAATGATGCCAGCGACGCCAGAGAGATTTAGGCCCTTGGCTTTTATGAACAAAAACATCTGTCTGAAGGTTTGAGGGAAACAAACAAAAGATATTGCAAATGTGAAAGTGAATTTACGTTGTGGGTTTGGGTTTTTTTAATATGAAAAAGCACTCATAAATAACATTTGGTATTATTCTCTGTGCTGCTTATGCAATATAAATGAGTAAGGATACACAAATTTAAAGAAAAGCCCTTTGAATATGCAAAAAATGCTTGGGAAATAGGAATGAATTACAATTTACAACATCCCCCTTAAGTCAGAATTATTATCCCACCTCTTAAAAATAAGAGTTTAAAGAACTAATCCGAATTCCACAGTCTAAGCATGCTCAAGAAAAGACTGGGACCAATGACATTCCTTCTTGGCATAAAATCATCTTTCCTCTGTAGCACGGCTCCACTTCACAGAGTTAAGAAGCGTAACTACAAACAATATATGACGCAGAGTAAATTTTACGGTGCCTTCACGCGCCTGAGGGCAGATTCCTGATCACTCTTGCCTTTATGGTTTCTGTCTGATTAACCAGATCGGGACCGCCTACAAGGAAGCGTTACCCTTTCCACACCTTAGCAACATATTTTATTGCTTTTGGAGATAATCAGAACATAGCAGGGTTGTTGTGTTCCTCTCATCTTCCAGCAATGAGCCCTCTTTAAATGGTTTCTACAGCAGATCCCCTCACTGGGACACTCGCTGCTCTTCCCTCTGGGATCCCAGACACAAGAACCCCATTTCCCCAGAGCTGGTCCACAGCAGCTTCAATGGCGTGGTGCACAGGGGTGCCAAAGGATGGCAAACCCAACGACTTCATCACATCTGTGCCTCGAAGAATAGAGCCAATCTCCCCCCACCTTTGCCAGCCCATGGCACAGCAGCAGCTCGGAGCCCCTGCGTGGCCGGGCAGGGTGCGCGGTCTGAGCAGAGGCAGAGCCCTGGCCACCCCCCAGCGCTCAGCTCAGGAGCAGTTTGGGAAGTTTCACAGGAGTTGAAATCAGGTCTCTGCCAAGAATGTTTTTCAAAAATTGATGACCTCATTTTCTAACCATATGTAAAAAGAAAAGCCCAGTTGCTCGATGATCAGCTCCAAGGGGATGTTTATGGAAGTGTAATCAGAACAACATGAGCCACATTCTTATGGGAAGAAAATCTAGTGTGTGAGAGCACAGTGTGAAAAACAGTATCTAATCACCAGTTTGGAAGGGGGCATTTATCAGTATAAATGCCGAGATGATTCTAGTAACAAGTGGGGGTATTTTTCCTGGTTCGAAGTTAGAAATACTTGTTTTACCTACCTTTAGTAGAGCCTGGGCATCCAGACAAATTGGTAACAGAAAGACCTTTGCTGGGTATCCAACCAAAGTCAGTAAAAATAAAATACTGCTACAAGAATCACTTCCTATGTGGAAATGCCCCACAGTTCAGTCCACCACAGTAAGGAGGCAGCAGGGATGTGCTAAGTTCCTACTAATAGCTCTGTTGTCCTTGTTGGCCATATGCACATAGCTCTCCACTTTATGGAATCCCATCCATTTCCTGGGAAATGAGGTGACAAAAAGATAATAGTGTCAGGCCTTGAACCCCCTCACAGTTCAGCCAGGTGCTGAACTCCCTTGCTCATCCTACCCCTTCTCCCTACTTGCTCTTAGACCTTGTTGACCCTCATCCACAGCAACTCTTTGAACTCAGTGCTTGAACGATCATTTGCACTCCCAGTTCCAGATCCAAGATAAACAATGCTGATCCAGTAATTGCTATGAAGAGACAGGAATGTGCTTTGTATTAAAAATGCACTGAATCATTCAGTTCCTTACCAATAAGTATCTGCAACACACCCTCCAGTTCAATACTAAAAGCAGCAACCAACCTACAGTTCACCATATTTAACCTTTCCCAATTTGTTCTTCTCTTCATTACCTTTGTTAAATAGCCAGACATAAGCACAGTAGCTGCAACAAAATCGAAGGAGGAATGGAGTTCTGCTCCTCTGAGTGCAGAGTCCTCCAGTTTACCCTGGAACTACGGACCAGATCTCCACCCCATCCACGTTGTGTTGCCGTGGCAACACGGACACCTTAAAGAAACCGTGAACCACTCCTGCGCAGCGAAGCTGGTTTGAATTTTTCAGTAGAAACATCATAAATGGCTTTTCCAGTAAACTCAAAGATGTTATATTTGTGGTTGAAATATCAGGAAAAAAATAAAATAAAAATAACCAAGTAACTGAAGACTGCCTCCCCCTGTTTTAACCTTTCTCTAACGGGAAAGATCAAGTATTTTGCCAATCTGGGACGCATTAGCCTGGTGTGCTTCATGCAGCCTGCACAGAAAGGCAGCAGCACAGACCAGCTCATGGCTGAGTGACATGTTTCTGCAAATACCATCCCTGCAGCCCTCTGCAGTTTAACACATAGACCATAACAAGCTCTTCTCCTGGGAAACGTTCCCATGTTTATTTTACTTCTCCAAGTAAGAAAATGTAAATGTCTTTTTTCCACCCTACATCTTCTGTCTTGGCTTCTCTCTATATTGCAGCACATCTTGTCACGGTGCTGCGGTACCCCGGCAGCACTCATCTGTGAGTATAATCCAGCCTGCTTCACGCGGGGTGCCAGCCTCCAAACCCACCGGCTGGGGAGAAACAGGCACCAGAGCGAGGGCTCTGGAAGAGCTAATTCCCACACAGCAGAGAGAGAAACCTTCTGCTTTGGAAAGAAAGCACCTGGGTGCTGACAGCTCATGCTCTGGGTGCAGGATGGTCTGTCCCCCCCTGCCCCTCCTTCATGGAAGCAATTTCAGCTGTAAAGGCAGAACTGGAATCCCAGAGTGGGGCTATTGAAGGAGAAGCTGGGCTTGTTGGAAACTCATGAAAAACACTATCCGCCCACTTCTTGTCGTCACTACTCCCTACCTTCGTTCCCTCTGCTGCTTCTGAAGAAGAAGAAAAGTGCCTTCCCCTTAAAGCTCCCAGTCAGCCTACACGCCTCACTGAGATGGGAAAATCCACCACTGCAGCTCGTCCCCTCTGCAGCCACCCCTGGGCTTATCTCTGACCAGACCCCTCTCTGGAAATGCCCAGCAACTGAAGCAGTCGGGCTCACGGTGACACCAGCACCATCGGAACAGTCACAGTTCCCCCAGCATGGGCTGGTGGCTGAAGCTGGGCAGATGCCCCAACCCCACTCCAGCAGTTGCTCTGACAGTGCTGCAGGTCAAAAGAAACTTACCTCCAGCTGCATGATCCTGCTACCCACCAGGGACTGACTGAAGCTGGGCACCCACATGCCCTGCAACTAAGAAATAATGGGCTTTCTGAAGTGATTTTAAGCATAATGGGGAGGTGGAAATGGTGACAATGATGCTCTACAGGTACCCAAACTCCGCCCTGAAGCAACTGCTCCTTGTTTCAGGTCTCTGGAGCAAGCCCTGTCCTGAAGCTTGTGCAAGAGAACGGAGAGGGATCCAGGACTGGGATTAGCTGGCAGACAGACAGTCAACTGGGAAAAAACAAACATTGACTAAAAAAAAAAAAAAAGCCCCAAACTGTCACATTTAGGAGTCAAAAGTGTTTTCAACCACAGTCACTTTCTGTCAAAGTAGGAGGACTGGACGTGACTGAAAAGGAGACCTGTTGACCAGTGAGAAGTCAATAAACATCTGGGGTTTTATTAACTCCGGGACCAAGCCCTTTGGCATCACCAGCTACAGACCATGGTGAGCCAAAGCACCCAACCGACTCCTAGCAGCCAACTCTGCTTGACTCCAGGACATGACAGGAAAATGAAAACATCAAATCCAGGCCAGAATTTGACCCTTTGGTGCCCAGTGTCATGCAGCTCCTTCTATCCAGGCTGGCAACTGCTACACCAAAAATAAACACATTTTCTTGACCTCACTTCAAGTGTCATTGGCTCTACACTGAATGCTGGTTTGGGTTGTTTTTTCTAGGAAAATCTTCAAAAGCTCACGGTTTCAATCCCATATGAGCAAGAAAACTTTCTGAAGTCTCAGGGACAAGTGAGGAATGGGAAAACTACAACCCACAGCTTCTGAGCCAGTGCTACTTTTCACTTTCTTGAAGCGTGACAAGAAACAGCTCCTAGTTTCTGGTTCCGAGAAAAAAATTGATTTTTAACTTTGTCAGCTCTCTGTGTGATTGAGCTGAATAACACATGACACAGCTCTGCGTGGTTACCATATGAAAATGATGAATGAATACGGAATGGAGGGAGCAGCAACAGACATTTCCCCGTGGCCTTGAAATGCAAAGGAAGCTAAAGTGAGAAGGTGCACGAGAGACACCCCCACAAACCTCCGTCCAGGAAGGGGTTGTTAGTATATATTTTATGAAGTGACAGCTGTAATCTAGACCAAAAGAAATTCCCATATTTATGTAAAATTCATTTTCCTCAAGCTGAAACCCCCAAGACTTTTGCTCTCTCCTCCCATGACGCCTGCACCAGTAGCAGTTGCAGCAAGCAGAGAACATGCTTGCCATTAATACAAGCAACACACAGCCTGTGTGGAAGAATGACTCCGAATTTATTGAGCAATTTATTGCTACCTCAAAAAAGCGTAGGAAATTTTGGATATGCTACTTGTGAGGGGGGAGAAAGGAGGAGGAAGGGGGAAGGAGGGTGTCCCCTCAATAAGAGCAATGCACTGGTTTCATAATTTTGAGTTTCAGAGAGGTCTGAACCTTGAATGCTTACACGGTGCCTTTCCATCACTATAACCTGCAAAATGGGATTGGAAATAAAGTTCCACGGTCCCAGCCACTCAGTCCTGGAGATGTGCCCTACTAATTTCACAGCTGTTTTGCACTCTGGACTTTCCAGTCTGTATAAAACCAGAAAGGAGTAGAAAAAGAAACCCTCACTCAGCATGGGTGTGGAACATGGGTGATTGGAGGGGAAAGCCTTTTAGAAGCTGCTAAAAGACTTGTTTATAAAATCAGGAGGGTATTCTGGTTATAAAACCCGACAGGCAGTCCCAGAAGGTGATCTCCTGCCTAATCACACTGCCATCTTTTTGCAGAGAGCTGCCGTGCTGCATATTGCACCTCTCCATGGCGATGGCTTTTGCAATGCAGCAATCAAACGATGAAGAAAAATGCCGCATCACTCTGCCTTTTACACTCTCTCTCCATTATTTACTTACATCACGACTAATTTCTCTACTAGAAACAAAGTGATGAACGCTACCAGGCCAGAACTTCCCTGTGCTTGAAATTGCTTCTCAGCCATCTGAAAAGAGAAATTTCAGAGAGAATGGCTTCTATTGCCCAATCCATCTTCAGATGAGAAACCCACCGCCTAATCATTATTTATCTTACCTAGGCAAATGGCAACATCTATCTGGGTTTTTTTCCTGATGCTGCAACAAAGGGATGACTGGGCACATTCGTTATAAGAAAGGTTGCCTATATTTGAGAAAAACAAGAAGAGAACGAAACAAAAAAAAAAAAAGCAAAGTCAGTAGCAGGGCAGCGTTAACTGAGTTGTCAACACACAGAGATACTCACCCTCCAGGCAGCCTTGATAAATCTTGTAGATGTGAACGTGAGAGAACTACCACATTTTGCTTAAAACTACATTGAATTTGAGTTCTCATTACTCAGAAAAGAGTATTCCCCGTTCTGGAATAAGATGGGAATCAGGAAGGGGGGGCTTTTTGCTTGTTTGTTTGTTTTTTCTTCTTTTAGTAACACAAGCAGCTACTTTCTGAGCAGGAATCAAACCAAATCTTTTTCATGTCAGCTTTAGGGAAATCTTTAAATGGTACAAGTAACTGTAACTTCCACCATGGCCCAAACACTGAGTGCAGTGCAGAATTTCCCAGGAGGACTGGGGCAAACAAGCATTTAGGTTTGAAATCCTCAGCCCTCTCTAAACTCACCAGCTTTTTCTCATAGTAAAGCCCTCAGCAGCACCATTCAAAGGTGGAGCTCGGTGATGCACACACCACAGGAGATTAATCAGGGATATAAATTAAGTTTCTGAACACACTATCTTGGTTTCATCCATATTCTAGAGCCACAGAAAACTTGCTATCCAGACTTGTGAGAAAATTAGAGGTGTGAAGTGTTAGGAAGAGCTTGACCAGCATAGCTGTGGCTGATTTTCATGGATGCAACTGTGCTAAAACTCTCCACGTTCTCTCAGAAATCAGGAAAAGCAGCACTCAGTGCTGGGGAGCAGCAGTAAAAGCACACAGCAGCATTATTAACAGCGTCACTCCAGAGCAGAAACCTATGAAAATTCCCAGAGGACAGTATGTGAAATTCAGATCAAAAAGATGAGGTAATGTTTGGTAGTGAAGAAAGACCTTTGTAACTGAAAGCAGCTCATACAGTTAAATGGAAAGCTCAAAGCAGCACTGCAGGGCCCACAGTGGTTTCGAGATGCAGTTAACTCCCAACAGCTTCTCCTGATGGCTGCTCAGCTCAGCCTTGGCAAAGTGTAACCTCCCCTCTCGGCTGGTTCTCTTCTCCCAAATTCATAAACCTGCCCTTTTATTAAAAGTTAAAAGCAGCGAGTAAATTAGGTGCTTTTTCTTAAGAGGATGAGGCTGCTCCTAAACTGCAGGCACATGTTAAACTAGAAGGAACTTACCTTCAGAAGTCTTAAAGCAGTAGGAAGCAGTTGCCAGCAAGAGAGAATGATTTATTCATGCTCTGCAACGAGCTTATGCAATGAGGGAAGTTGTTCCTCTCCTTTCTCTCCACGTTGCACAATCTGCCTTGACACTTGACCAGTCAAAAGTCCATTAAGAGGTGCTTCATTATTGATACTGTAAATTGATTTAAGATTAATTATACACGCTCAGCCAAAAACTCTTGCAGCATCCCATCAGCACCTCTCCCGGCCAGCCCTCCCGCAGCCGCCCGCTCTCCAGAGCCGACCGCAGCCCATCCGTGAGTGCACACGTGCAAATAAGCAACTTGTTAACTACTGTAAACACCTTCATTTTAATGCTTCGGTGTTATTTTTAATACAGAGAAGTAATTGCACACAAAACTCCGTTCACCGCTTGGCTGTATTTTGGACCATTAGACACAAAGCCTCATCTAACAGCTGCTTTTTTGCTTTTATGTTCAAAACATTTTTCCGAGTGGTTGGGGTTTGTTTGTACAGACTCTTTTTTTCCTACTCCGAATCCATTATTTATCCCCAGCTGAGATTAATAGTAGTATTTTACACACCACATGTACTCAGCAGCCTGGGGGAATACTCCCCGATTTGTTGTTTTTTCTCTTTTCTCCCATAAAATGCTTCATCGGCTCTGATGATGTACAAAGTATATCAGGAGCCAAAACTGCAGTTAACATGTTATCATGCTTCCCATGCTCTAGGATGAAGTCTAAGTGTTGATTCCAGCTATTTCAGTGGCAGAAGATTTGCTTGAACACCCACTCAAGGCAAATGCAGGACCCCAAAGGACTCAGCTGGCCAGGACCTAGTGAACAGTTTCCAGCAAAATTTCTTAACAGGACTAAGTAAAGTTTTACAGGTTCAAGGTTTGGTTTTGTTTGTTGATTTTTGTTGTTGGTTGATTGGTTTGAGCTTCTTGTTGTTGTTTGGTTTGGGTGGGGTTCTTTGTTGCTTTGGTGGTGGTGGTTTTTTGTTTTTAAAACAGCAAAGTGGATTTTCAAGTGAAAACCATTTTTCCAGAGGAAAAAAATTCTGCAGAAAAAGAAAAAAGCTTTCTGGTTTATTGGAGGGATGGCAGCTGGAGAAGTGAACTATTGAGCCCTAGAAACGCTCCTGTGGAAGCTCCTCCTGGGAAGCACAGTTTGGGTGCCTGCTGCCGGCGCTGACGCCTCCAGCTCAGACTCCCCAGCCCTGTCCTCCAGGAGGTGAGCTTTGCAGATGAGTAACTAGCTCAGGCTGCAGAGGAGAGATTTTAGCACACAATCTTTTTGGACAACGTGCACATTTTCCATGGCTATGTCTCCGCTTTCTGGGTCAGCTGCTCACCTCCAGCTGCAGTCAACGGCCGCAGGCTGGAGCACACGGCCATGGAACGGGCTCAGGGCTGAGCTGAGCTTCATCTCTTTGCAGGTAGGTCCAATTGGGCTTGATCAGGGCACATCTGGCAAGTACCTGTACGAGCAACAATCCGGTTTCAGATAAACCCATGTATTTATAAGGATGCTGCTCATTAAGTGTCGTGCTTCTGCAAGAGGAGCACGTACTTTGCATTTGTTTGCGTACCTTTTTCTTTCCTGCACATTTACCAATTTCATAAAAATCTTCCAGGCAGATAAGACCTAATTTGTCACCGCCTTGTAACACCAGTAATCCTGAAACTGATAAAAAGGGGAAAGAGCGAGGCAGTAATTGAGAACAGATCCCCTCCTGGCCCCACAGCCTCGTTAGCGAGATGCTGCGCGTGGGAACAGCCACCAGCACACTGAAAAATGAGCTTGTGAAAATCTGCTTACAACAAACTCCATAAAATGTATGGCTTATAAAGTGTAGCAGCACTCTTGAAAGGCTTTTAATTTCAGAAAACCCACTCAAGCAGGAAAAACTGTGCAGTTTAAGGCATACAGTGGGGCTACAGGCAGAAAAGCTCTTGAACGGGAGTAAAGCGGCTGTCTGGCGTATTTCATGTTGTAACTGCAAGTGTAAGGGGATAAGAAGAATAAAAGCAGTGCAGCCCAGAAAATAGCTGAAGGGAGAATTTATAGCCTGTATGGTAAAAGATAAGCTGGGCAAGAAAAGAAAAAGAAAAAGGAAGAAAGTAAAATAAGATGGTAGCAGACAAGGGCTGGAGCCGTCCTGAGCGAGGGCAGCGGCAGCCCTGGGTGAGCCAGCTCTGGAGCCACCGCGTCCTCCTCGCCTCGGCGTTGTTGTTATTTACAACCTTGCGCTGTAAAAAGTCTGTTACCTCATTAGAGAGAGACGTGTCTGGGAGAAAATGGTAGCAGTGGTCTACACATAAACCGGATCTGTTTCTATTTCTAGCAGAGATACTTTTAACAGCTATTTCTGACAACGGGGGTGTCGGACACCTTCACCTGACACGGTTCCATTCCAGCCTGGGGCGGGAGCAGTGTTTTTGCTCAGCAGCGAGTGACCCTTGTCTCCTCATGAGGTCCTGCCCAGGTGTGTTTGGGTGGGTGATATCCCCAGCCCTGCTTAGGGTCACTTACAACCCAACCCTATCCTTGCAGTTGCAAAAGCAGATTTCTTCAGCACTACCTCCTGTAGATCATTAATCAAGAGCTTCCATTTCAGCAGACACTCCAGTAAAATAAATGGATAAATAAAGTCTTGCTATCAATGAAAAGTGATTCATAACCACTTTTTGTTTGTATCCACAGTAATGGAAGAAGATGAAATTCAGCTTTCTCCACATGTTTGGGGTTTTTTGCTAACGTTATAAGACAAGTATATTGATAGCTACTTTCTATATTGAAAATATAAATACAGACTAATACCCATCACCCTCACTCCACCCTCCCCACCCCCAATATCTATTTTCAGAGTTCTTATTGGGATTTTAGTGACTTTTTAAAATCCCCATCTTTGAAATGATAAAAATCACAGTTCATGCTATTCCTCAATTTGAAATGCTTTCAAGGGACCCGTTTCATTTTTTGGTATTTTCCACAGTGCATCAAAAAAACTCCACCAGAGTAATGGCAAAGTTTTATTCTGGATTTCAGAGAGACTGCCCTTTAATCTCCTTTGCACCACTGATCTACACCCCAGCAATTCAATTAATTTCCTTGTGCGTTTGTTTTCAGTCCTTTCTGTTTTCTACCTCCCCTGCTTAATATTGAAGTTTTCCAGAGCAGAGAGCATCACTTATAGGATTTCTGCAGCACCCAAAGCATTTAGCCGCTGATCGACGCACTAAAACAACGTAAATTGCTTATTTCCAATCATTTCTTTTGCATATTACAATGAAAAGGAGTTTTCAATAACGTAAAGACAAGTGGGCTGATTAAAGACTAACTCCAGGAGGAGGACAAATGCTGTTTCTATCTTAAGGGATGCATTTAGAAATTATAGCTCCCCTTGGCAGCTGAAAGATACTGGTATCTATTATTCATCAATCAAGTTGTCATCACCTAGAAGATTAGATGGTGGCCCAAGAGACATAGCCAATAAAATTTTATAAATTTTGCAAGAATAAATAATAAAAATAAAATCAAACTTAAGGAGGACTCAGGGAAGAGAGGAGGAGGGCATGGCAGGGAGGGAAGGCATGGATGACAGCGAGCTGGGAGTGGCTGCAGGTGCTCTGGAGGACAGGAACAGGATTCAAAATGCTCTTGACGATGGTGGGAGCCCTATGAAATAAGTGAGGTGACGCGTGGTGAAGGCAGTTCCAAAGAGTCACGCTTAGAAAGGAGGAATCAGCCGCACAGACAGAAAGTGGAGAACATCTGGCAAAGCAGCAGGACAGCAGGAAAAGGCTCCTTTGGCACCTGAATACAAAACAGCATTTAACTAACAAAATCTTGCCTGCGCGTGGGCTGGCCCCAGGATAAAGACTAGGAGAGGACTTGAGGAGACCAGCTGCTTTGGAAGGTCTGGAAATACACCCCTGCTCGGTTGTAACCCCAGTGAAACCTTCCCAGTCACAAAGGTCTTTCATCAGTCCCAGCGCTGTCTGTACCCGGAGACATCTCCCATGCTCAACACTGTTTTCTATTTACAAAAGAGAGGGATCTGGGGAACCAGCAGTTTGGAATTGCCTGAGCCAAACCACTCCCTGTGAACCAGAGGCTCTCATGCACCCTCACGTCCTTCACCAGCAGTCCCTGGGGTGAGCCCAAAGTGGCTGTTGATACCTCCTTGTCCTAGAGCAACCCCATGTGCCCTTATTTAACAGAAAAACAGGAAAAAAGACCATTAGAAAGGTGGGCATTTAACAAATATATAACAAATGCATTTCAGATCATTCACTCTGAGTAGCCCATTATCAAAATACGAAGTCATCTCAACCCTTAATACAGTTGAAATTATCTTACCTGTCCTCTCCATTATTCTTGGTGACAAGTGAACAGTACAAATGCCCCACAGCTCTAGGATAAATGTACTTCCCATACAGATTAGGTGAGATGATATAGTGCTAACAAACATATCCATGAAAGGAAAATAGACATGCTAATCTATAAAGATTTAGATGAAGGAAGCAGCCATCAATCTGTCAAGACTTATCAGTTTGTTTTTCTCCCTGTGTTACTACAGCAGTTTCTTTTAAAACTATTTACTCAGGAGATTATGCACGAATTGCAGCTGGAACATCATTTTTCCTAGAAAACTGGGGATTTACCAAAAAAAAAAAAAAAAAAGGCATCATTTTCCCCAGTGTAGGATGTAGGAGAATGCCTTGAAAAGGAAACAGTCTTCACTTTGAAGCTTCTATATCCTTAATTAGGAAAGATCTTACTATATATGTAAGAGTAGGAATAAAGGGGGAAACCAGACAAAAATAGCATTCCAGCACTGCTATCAAAATAAGTAAGTGTGGCCTCAGAAAAGCTGTGCCATAAGTATTTATAAACACTTTTGTCTGTTTCTTGTTGCTGTTGGAGTGCTTCATCGCTTTCTTTCCTCTCTGTCTCAGAAGTTTCCCTACCCCTCTCAACACTTGGCAATTCAGCAGGTACCAGTACCAGGTATTGCTCTTCACAGGGTGGGCTGTCCCTTGTGTTGGTAAGAGGAAAATGTGGGAAACATTGACCAAGAATCTCACATTGTCACTGGCGGGAAAAGATTTGTTCTTTTTATTGCATTATGCTGCTTAAAATCTACCTTTTTGTGTATATGTTAAGTGAATGACAATTCACATCATTTTTTTTTTAATGAACGAGATAGAAACGCCTTCCATTTCTAGATAAATTAGAAGCATTTATACACTAAACAACTGCAGTTATTTGCCAAATTATAATGATGCAGCTCTGGCCCAAGTGATATCAATAGGATTACTCATGTGAGCGACTACTTGTCGATGTGATTGAAGGGTCACTTGCTAATGGCAAATGAGACTCCGTTTGCAGAGCACTGCTACAGGAGTCCCGCACTGCTTTAAAAACAACAGCCAGCTTTCCACAATCATTTTCCACATCAGTGCGGGGACGTGTCCCAGCACAGAAGGCTGACGAAGACCACCACATTCCCCTTCGTCAGGGAAGGAGGCTGTAGGACACGGGGTGTACAAAACAGCCTGTGCTGCTTCTCGGGTGGGAGTTGACAGCGGTTTCTAAGCGGCCAAGCATCCGTATGGCTCTCCACGCTGTACCTGCACGCCACACCACACCACACACAGACATTGTGTGTGCACAGAAGCAACTGGTAGCATCTCACAACCACCTCTGCCCACAGACGTGGTCTCCTCCTCTGTCCCTCTCTGAAACACTGCAGCCATGCACAGAAAAACTCAGCGACAGGTTGAGTGAGAAGTAATAACATTATCTGAATGCAGGATCAGTTCTGTACGATTGATTTCGGCCAGAACATCCGTTCCATGGTCCGTAGGAAATCAGACCCTACACCCGCATTCTACACACCCTCTGCAGATGGAGCCTGTCGCATTCCAGCACCCTGGTTCCAGCCTGGGGTGTGTGCTCAGCATTGACTCGTAGTAGAAAGTGCCATCTTCAGCCATAAACAATTCCAAACAGCATCACAAAATTCCTATGGAATCTCTCATCCAGTACTGGCCAAGCTCCAACCAGCTTAGTTTGCAAGATCTGATAAGATCAAAGACCAAAGTGCAATAGCCCTCGGCAACAGAAAGTACAAACACGGACACACGTCAATTCAGGGACAACTAAATTCTACCAAAAAAGTTACAAACATAGGAAAATAACACCTGCATCTCTCTGCAAATACTCTGCAGCAACCCATAAATTATATGGCTACGCCAGAGCAGACACGGCCATTAATTTACGGGGTGTGCTGGATTGTTCCTCACCTCCCTGAGCGCACACACAGATGTTCTGACATTAGCACTCGCTGCCTGTGTTTTCCACAGCGACATACACAGGTTTGTCTCACAAAAAATTCAGAAACCTTTATGGATTAGATACTCCACTGATGACAACAAGTAGATAACTGCATCCTTAATCCTTCTGTTAACCCACTGCACAGAAAACTTGGCCAAGAGCAGCATTTGCTGGGCTTCTATTTGGGAAACACACAGTCCCTGGCTGGTAAACAAACACAAAAAGAGCTGCCCAGCAAGAGTACCAGGGTTCAGTGCTTTTACTGGACAGGGTTGATATCAGTGCAAATTATCAAACCGATGGCTTAGAGAACCTTAGTTGGACAAACCCATGGTTTTAAAATCCATGTTATACTGTAATTCCTGCTAACCTGGTTAATGTGCTTCCCCAGCACCAGCTGGTTCTGAAGGGAAGTGATGCTTCACTTCATTCTTTCCTCTTCATTGGATCCAGCTCTTGTAGTAACGCATGGCTGCTATATGGAAAGGGACCTTCAAACAGGATGTGAAGGCAGCTAGTGC
>JANHGN010024985.1:85067-100347 GCA_024605025.1 Megaceryle maxima | reverse complement strand
ACCTGGTTAATGTGCTTCCCCAGCACCAGCTGGTTCTGAAGGGAAGTGATGCTTCACTTCATTCTTTCCTCTTCATTTAACAAGAAAGGAAAAAAAAAAAAAAAAACCAAACACTTAACCAAAAAAAAAAAAATCCCTTCTAACTTGAAAGAACTAAACACCAGACAGGGAGTGGACAAACGTTCACGCATTTAAGTGCCCATTTACCAAACAAAGATCAGTCAGATCAGTTTCCTCCACAGCTCTCTTTGGGGAACCCTCAATAAGGAAATGCAACAAAACGGCTTCTGTGCTGGATCCAGCTCTTGTAGTAACGCATGGCTGCTATATGGAAAGGGACCTTCAAACAGGATGTGAAGGCAGCTAGTGCAAATAACACAGAAAAGGGTACCAGCCTTACATGGAGAAACCTGAAATGTGCAGTCTCTCTTGTTAAGGGAGCTTTTCTGAGAAGAAAACTTGGGAGAATCCATCTTCTGTAAGAAGGGAAAGCACAAGTCACCTACTGACATATTTTGGCACTTTAAAGTTGTTGGGGTGTCACTTGGGATTCTAGAAATACTTCTCCATCCTGGAGACCTAGAGTTAGTCCAGAATTCCATTCACAAAAGTTATTAGGGTGCTTGCATATGATCAAGAACCACTTTACTGTAGATCCCTCCTATTAGGGAGTCAGCTGGATGGAGCAGCATACAACTTGTTCTGAAGCGTATGGCAAGATGAACCAACAAGGAACATAATGAAGTGAGGAGCACTTTCCCTGTGCTTTCAGAGCTGTGAATACCAGTTCACAAGCAGGTGGACTCATTCCTCCAGCAGGCCCCTTTCATCCCTTGCTTCAGCAGGTACCTTGCAGCAGGGCTGGCTTTGATGCTCTCCAGCTCCCACCTACACAAGTTGGTGGATGTGTTTCTCTGCTTTGCTTTCAACTCCTGAACTGCGTGCACCTTCAGATGATGAGCCTCTCACTGAAGAGCTTCCATCAATGTGCAGAGTAATTCCAACTTTTTGCCACAGCAGTGCTCTAGCTTCCCAACGGCAGCGAATGCCTTTGAAGTTTGCCTCAGCCTTCTCAGCAATCCTGTTCTCATCACTGCCAAGCCAGGTTAATAAGCTCAGTTCATCCCCCCCTGCCCCTTTGACTGTTTCTTTCCTGGAGAGAAATATAAAGCATTTAACACGTCAGATATTTAAGGGGTTCTTTCTTGTGCAGCCTCAGTTCATTGCTAATAAAATACATTTTACTCCACTGTTCTGTTCCCTGTGTGCTACCTGTTGTATTGAGTTTAGGGTGCAGCTGCTCATCACATTTTTTAGCATGAACTAGTGAACATTAAATCCTTCCAGATTTCCCGTTGTCCCGTGTCAGATGCCATTAAACAAGCAGTGTAACAAAAAGCAGCACTAAGCACAGGCAGGCAACACTGGTGAGACCTGTGTGATGATGCTCCTTTCTCCAGGGCAGACGCAGTTGTTCAAACCACCCCTCACACTATGAGCTTCTCCGACCACCTTCTCTCAGCAAGGCAGAGAGCGAGCGACCCAACCTCCATGGGGCAGATGCTGCGTGTCAGGAACAGTGGGAGCAGCTGGCTTCAGAGACCAAACTGATGCCAAATAGCCCACTTTTGCAGGAGGAATTATTTCCTGAGGTGAAAGCATCACTTGCTGGCTTTCAAGTCTTTGCTTCAGACAAGTTTTTTTAGAAAGACACAAACTTTGAGAAGTTTGTCCTAAGCAAAATGAACGTCATTCATCACCTTTTGAGAACCACCAACCACTAAAAGTTAATGCCTCCCAAAGCTTCTCGATTGCAAATTCCTTTCTAATACAAAGTTAAAAACAACCTCTGAAATGCAAATAACCCAGCAACCTACACAAGATGATTTATGCCATGCCATCTTTTTCATGCAAATAAATTAAAAGAACAAAATGTAATTTATGGTGAACTGCATTGTGTAATAAAATAAAAGAGTGACATTATGTCTGCAAAACTCTGAGTGCAATGTGTTGCTGTTGTTGCTGCTGAAGGTTTAACCTTCCCAGACATGGAGAAAAAGATTCTGATTTATTTAGTTTGGTTTCATATACAAATCATTTTATGGCTTCAGGCACGTCAGGAAAAGACACTTACTTTAATTTCTTTGCATTGGTGTCATTTCAAGGGAAAGCAGAAAGTCTGATTCTCAACGTTTCAGACAGCAAAGGAGAGTTACGAGCCTCCTGCAAGAGCAAACCAGCACCAACCCAAATCCCTGCACAGGTCCAGGGACGTGCTCCTCACACTCCCAGCCTCCCACACCAGCACGTTCAGAGCGCACTGGGGTAGCGACAGGGTTAGATCCTTTCGGATGAGAAACCATCAGAAATGAAATCTCAGAAGAGGAAAGGTGCTTGAAGAAACAGGAGTGAAAGATGCACCAAAAGGTAGAGGCTGAAGAAGACAACAACAGCAAGAGGTAATCTTGCATTAAAGTCAACATTTTGTGACTGTTTGTCCCAGTAGCCCTGACCACACTGGAGAAGATGGCATTGTCTGCAAGGGCTGTGGGGGACCAGACAGGGACTCCAACAGGGAAGACTGGGAGCAAAGGGGAGCGAGGGAGAGATGCAGAGCCCCCTGCCACTGCAAACCAGGGTGCAAACAGAGCTTGGGCTCCTCCAGTGAGCTTCCCACAACCGCTGTAACCCCATCTCCCTTTGTCTCACCTTGTGGTTAACGTTAACATTTGGATTTTTGTTCTGCTCTATTAAGCTTTATCAAATGGAGGGGAAAAATCTCTTCTGACAAACCGAGCAGATCCGATCAAGCCAGATGGGGTAATTGTGCTCCGTTCAACAAGCCTCCCCAGCAGCAGCTCACCCTCGCTGGCTGCTGTGCCCTCCAGCTCACGTTAGGCTGGGAGCTAAATGGGGAAGGACTTACAGATGTGTTTACTACCGCTCTGCGGCGAGCGAGGCGGGGTGCCAGAGCGCCCCGCTATAAAGAACGGCGCTGAGGAGATGTCAGTCCCGGCACAAGGAGCAGCGCTGAGGCTTCCGAACGGGATGACTTGCACAGCACATAAATCCGAGCCAAGTGATGCTGCTCAGAGCCCCGTTGATGGCAAAGAGCTGTCCTGGGCTGCTGGGCTGCCACCAGACACTCAGGGACACCCTGCTCAGGCACCCGGCTGCGCCAGCTCAAGGAGAGGAACGGCTGCTGGAAGGGAAGGCGCGACAGACAGCTCATGCAAGAGCCTGGGAGGAGTTTGTGGTCTCACATCCACATAAATTGCCACTAGCAGCTTATAAAGTCCAAGGATTAATCTACAAGGTTCTCAGAATTTCATTTCGAATCACAAATTTCATGCAAGTAAAGGCATGGGCCTTAGTGTTATTTTTATTAATATTAATAGCAGTAAGAGAAAACTGTACTGTTAAAAAGCAACAGTGACTTATAAATGAACAGATCTTTTCTAAATCAGGGTCATTTCTCCTGGCAACAAGACGACCCTGTCAGGTAATCATAATCCTTACAGAAAAATGCTTTGCCTTCACTGCTGTCCTCTAAAATAGTAAATCTGAGACAATCTGTCTGTTCTTAAAATATAATTCCTCCTTACTAGAACTGATCTTCTAAAAGGGGCTGGCGGACACATCTTCTCATTCCTTCTTTTTCTCTGCATTTTCATTGGCGAAGCCTCAAATCTGCTTAGGATTGTTTTGCCCATCTCCCAGTGCGCGTGTTTTTGCAGCAAGGGGAAGTCTTCAAACAGAAAAATATCATAAGCATCAGCCAGGGACTGCAAAATCCCAAGCTCCAACTTGAATTCTGCCAAAGAGACAATGTGTGGCCTTGGGAAAAATCAGCTCTCCTCCCTGCAGGCTCTCCATCTGCTTCTCACTAATAAAATGGGCTTATAAAACTGCCCCATCCCAAAGGGCAGGTAAAACTTTGAAGGTGAAAATTGTGCTACAAGCATGATACATTATTATAACACAGCAAAAACCCTTTCAGGCCTCTTTTCTATTCAGTGTGAAGCAGCCACATTTCAAAATGAAAGCTGCAGAGCAGCTTTTCCATTTGCACAGGCTTCTTTCAGCAGGCGGCAGATTAAAGCTGAGAGAATAATCCATAGCAATTAATTTATTCAATGAATTTAGCCTCATTTTCTGTTCACAAAATGTCTGCGAGCCATTTACTGGTTTGGGTTTTTTTTTTTTCCCCGTGGTTTACTCATTATTCACAATTATTGCAGTGTAACTCTTGGTCTGTAAATTACTCTTGAACAATTAGCCAGGCGTATTTTAGAAGCTATTTGGGTTAGTTTCAATTTAATGCACAGGGAATATTGTCCCTTCGTTCTCTACTCACCATTAAGAGCAAGAAGAAAAGGAACAAATGTGGCCAGGATCCAGCCACATTCACCAGCTGCACCCAAAACCAACCTGGTCGGTCTCCCAAGACTGGTTGTGTCCTGCAATAGAGAACATGGAGCCCATGAGACAGTGACCCTCAGACTGCTTCCCCATATGGGGCTGTTTCCATCCCTTGGTGGGTCAAGATGCCTCTAGAAATGGGATTTTGGGGGGCGGGGGAGAAAAAAAATAATTTTTTTTTTAAGAAACTGAGGATTTTTTTTTTTATTTGGGGTGTTGGGTTGTTTGGGTTTGGGTTTTTTTTTGTATTTCAGAACATTTTCCTATGTTAGTATAATTATGTTTTCACAAGGATTTCCATCAACATAGATGATTACTCCAAAGTTAACAAATTTCCTTCAGTTTTAACCCCAAAAAGGGGGAAACTCTCAAGGTATGTTACCAGAGAGAACGTTGAGAAGTGGTATTTTAACAGGGAAAAGGGATGGGGTTATGGGCAGGTAAAGGGGATGCTGGCAAAGCCCCCACAAGTTACCACCTGACTGGCTTCCTATAGGTTGAGGCATTTTAGCATTTTAGTGAGCTATTGTCTTGGCAAATAAATAAATTACAAAGTGCAAAAAGAGCTTCTGGAAAATACATTAAGACAATTTGCACGTAATTGCAGTGAGCTGGGCTATTACGACTTTGACTTCTGAAGTATAAAATCTCCCAGAGATAATGATGATAATCATATTGAAAATAGTTGCCACCCTTTAATCTTCTAAGACAAAACAGAGATCTATGGGAATTTGGGACCCTGTCACTCTAATTGAACATCTGACAGGAAAGTAATTAGAGTGGAAAGCAAAGGGGTCACCTGATTGCCCGGGCAGAATTTATCAGCTTCCATTTGCCATCACACGCGGCAGCTAGTTCATCTCCTGCACAGGTTTCTCATTTAAATAGCTTCGTTGCCAATAAAAAGGCTGTCAGACAGACTATTTCCAGAACAGATTTGGATCTCAGCATCTCGCACTGGGCATGTAAAGATTCACCATTCATTATAATGGCAGCTCAGGAAAAATGGCACCAAAACATTGGAACAAAAGTCATTTGCTGACAATTCTCTTAAGATGCAGGATCACTACCTGCAGCTTCATTTTTCTAAAGACAACAGAAATACATCAAAAAAAGTCGGCTGTGCAGAGGAAACACCACCAATTCCAGCAGAAATATCTTTCTGCTCCCCCCAGCCTCCTTTTCTCAAAGTGCAGCCTGCATTTATTGCCCGTTTATCAGATGGGCTCGGGCAGGCAGGACGCTGCCTCCTCCCCTGGTCACTGCTGCCAGTGAGGAGGGTGATGCTCAGAGCCCTGCCCTGCATCCTTTGGGACACTGCTGGAGGGACAGCATCACTCAGAGAGGGGTCTCTGCACCAGCCATGGCCTGGAGACAAGAGAAGCACCCCTGGAAAAACTGCAGCAAGGCTCCTGCATGGACAGAAAAAGAGACTGAAGGAATGAGGGAAAAACTGTGAGCTGGTGCTGTTGTGTTAAGGGAAGTTCTCAGAGCAGGTTTAATGCAAGAGCCTTGGGATTCAGTGGAAAAATCCCACTGATTTCAGAAAAAAAAGAGTCACACCAAATCCTCTACAACCTTTCAGAGCTGAGTGGATATCTGTCAGTATAACGCGTGACGTGGGGGTGCAAAGAAATTAAAAAGATCACCCATTCAGGGAATTCAGCAGCTGCTATCAGACGGTTGAAAAGTAAATACCAACCAACAGTCACAGCATATTTCAGAGACACCCATCCCATTGGCTCCATCCCTCTGTAACTCACCCCAACAGTCCTCAGAATCTTCTTGTTTTCAGCCAACTTGCAGACATTCAGCTGGAGCTGTTTAACTCGGGGTCAATGCCCAAGGCTAACAGTAAAACAACCCTCCTGGCATTTTCAGAGCTCTCAATGAGGTATAAAAACAAATTACCTAGAAAAAGAAGCACTTTGAGAATGTGAACTAAGGTACTTGAAATATAACTTTGGTGCTCAGCCAGTATAGCATTTGGATTTTGAATTACAAGTTATTTCTAATATAAGGGTTAAGCTCGTATAAAAAAAAAAAAAAAAATCAAACAACAAACCCACACATAAATGATCTGAAGGAGAAAAATAGGTTGGTGTTTAAGAGAACACAAAAATCATTTAAGAAAAGAACACAAAGGAAAGTGCAAGCCACAGGGTGCGTGGCGAATGCAGTGCAGTATGGATTCTTGCTTCCCAGGTCTCTCCTCTGTAAGAGGTTCAATGATGCACTTGGACATGGGTCTCAATTACTGAAACAATGAAATTTTCTGTCTTTACTCATGACAAGAGATTTTTCAGTCAAGTATTCTAAAAGTCTCTCTAACCTGTAACCAGTGACACATCCCTTACTGCAGGCAATAAAATTCCTGTGACTATAACATGAAATACATAACTGTGAAGACAGTGACAGCAACAAGCACTTCATCACACAGGTAATTCTCCAGAGGTTCCCTAGAGCTTTCCAAAGCACCCTGCCACAGTATGGCCTGCAGATTAATTCCTAGCCTTAATTCCTTTTATTTCTACCCTGGTTAATCTGCCATGGCCTATGACACGGATCCAAGGACACCCTAGTTCTTCCATCCTGTCCACCTTCCACATGCAGTAAAAATTCCCACTTTCCATCCTTGAAATCGATCTTTGTGTCTCAAGGCCAATGAGGAGCACAGTACTCCACAATCTGTTGTTCTCTTGATGAGACACCAGGACCACAAGAGGCAGAAAATTCAGACTTGCCTCCATTTGCTGGAGCTCTTGTTCATGTGGATCTACCACCAGCTTTCCTTGCCAGTGGGTGGGAAGCATTCTGCATGGAGAGCTGGCTGCCTTTCTGCAAGAGGTGCAGGGACCCTATGGAAAGGTTTTGGAACTAAAACACTGGAGAGATCTTCACAGATAAGATATTCCCATTGTCTCCATGCAGTTTTCCCTTATACCTAAGCCTGGTGGTGTGTGGTTTCAGCATTTGAAAAATTTACTTTTCCTATCACCACATTTCTCTTGGCAGCCTGTGACATGCTGAATGGTTCCCCCAGTCACCGGTATTGGTAACCTTGAAATGCTCATGAAGAGTTATACTTCCCCTTAAGACATCATTTAGCCAGGCTATACATATTTAATTCTTTAATCTTTCCTCATAAATCCTATCCTAACTTTAATCATTTTAGCTGCTCTTTGAGTCATCTCCATCTCCCCAGAACTGGTGTGATGAGCAGAACCCCCAGTAGAGGTTGACAAGAGATGTACATTGACAGACAACTGCAATTGCTCTGCAACTTGATACCTGTAATCCGTAATTATGTTGTACTTCCATCCAGCTATCAGTCAGAACTGGAATTTAACCTACCATTAAAATCTCCTTTGAAGACTGTGTTTCCCACGTGATGCTCCTCCACGATATAGATTTGATTTATGTCCTCAATGCTTCAGCTCTAGGAAACAGCAGCGAGACCCCTCTCCCCTCTTTGCATCTTCCAGGACAAATCTCTGATCGCAGAGAGCTGGTCTGTAGGGATGGCAACTGCTTCCCTGCAAGAGCCAGGTCAAGGGGATGAATTTTAATTCACTTCTACTGAATATTTTCAGGTCATTTTGCCTGAAAGCAGGCTGACAAATTTCATCCTCTTCAGTAAAGTCATGGTACTGAAATTGTTGTGCCTCTCCCACCAGCTCACGGCTGCAAGGGACCACCAAGGTTTTTAAAAGGTTGGTGTCAAAAGCACCAACGAGCCTCACACTGTTCTAGAGGAAGGAAACGCTGCAGGTTTTGATAGACAGATAGATGGATATGGCCATAAATATGTTCAATTACACAATGTCACATTTCCGAGTTATTCATTCTGTTCTTCTCCCTTCTCAGAATAACAAAGACAAATTTGAAAACCTGAGTTAAATTACAATACAGGACCCAATCTATTCATTTGGACTATTCAAACGGATGATTGATTCTTCAGCAGATGTGGTCTTACCTACGCAGGACAGCTCAAGAGATGCTGTTAGAATCCTACACCAGTCAGCCACGCGTTGGAAGCTCGCCAGCGTAGAGCCAACAGCCGCACCGTTTTACTGCTGGAGGTGACAGTGGCTGCGGCAGCTCGGTGGTACCTGGGACCAAACAATACTTGATACACTTCGGAGCTTGCTTCTAAGATCTACTTCTAGGGGGATTTCTTTACTAAAGAAGTCAGACATGATGCCAGGTCATCAGGAGAGCCATTAAACTTTGCATCTGAAGCTAAAGTAGAACTGATAAGTGTTCCTCTCAGAGTCATCTTATCTCACAAGACCCAAGGCAGAAAACTTGAAAAATGAAAAAAAGCTGATAAGCTGCCAGAAAAACAAAGTCAAGAGCTAGTTTTTGTCTAAAAGAATACCCGATCAGAAGAAAAAAAAGGCTTCACTTGTTGACTAATACCTATTTTTATAACCAGGGAATTAGACAGGATCATCTTTCCTCAGTCAAGGCCCTGAAAACCCACAGAGTCAGACTCTCCAGATGTAGTCTGGTACTTACATTTATACTCGTACTAAACTGCTGAGAGAGATTCCCTGGCGTACGCTGATCCTCACGCCACTATTAAACCTGGGGATGACTCACTGTTGCCAGTTAAAAGGCACTAATATTCATCAAGGTGCTTTCCTTTTTATCTCGTGTTTGCCAGAATGGTACCAGCTATAGCCATAAACTACAACAGGACACTTGTAAGGTGAGGAAGGGAGACCGACCACTCGATGTTCAAACCAGAGGAGCAATAAAAACCTATCACAGCAGAATATGAAGGACCAAGAGGCTCCATCTAAATAATTCAATACAGTTAAAAATGACCAGTACCTTTAATGGAATTTTAAAAGCCTTCCCACGCAGTGTCCTGCTGCAGGCCAGGGGCAGCAGATAATTTTTACGGGTTTCTAAGCCTTCCTAGGATTAATCATTGCATGCATCTGCCAATGCCTGGACACCCCATCCACCACTCCACTGGAGTGCCCAGCAGAGTTGTTCCTGCAAACCCAGGTCCAGATCTTACCCCAGCACTCAGCAGCAGCGTGTTCATCTCACCACTGGCGAATATTCCTCAGACCCATCAATTCAACTCAACAGCCTGTCTTCTCAGGAGGAGATGGAGCAGTACTGAGGGGCAGGTAGGGGTCAAGTGAAGCACACGGGCTGCACCCACTCACCTGCAACGCGCTCAGCCCAAAGTGCTTTGGGATTAAGCTGTCTACCAGTCACACCAGGAATTAGCAGATCTTTCCTGGGCTTAATGGCTACAAGCAAGAGAACAAGAGCCTGCACCTTCACCTCTCACTAGGATTAAATTTTTCCCTTTTATCTCACATTTTTAAAAACAACAGAGATGTCATTAAGCAGAATTAAAGACAACTCACCTTATGTATCTTCATGTGTCTCATCTTTTACACCAACTCTGCTGGAAAATCAACACGGGTTTTTAATAAGAAGGGGGTAAGATCTTGTAAGTGATGGTTCTTAAGAGTTGCTGCTGTTGTCTCTAGCACAGACCTTTGACACTGGCAAAGCAGAAGAGAACACATGGTGAAGAACATTGATTTTACAAACATGCAATTTATCAAGTGACACAAATCAGTTAAATGACATGAAAACGTATCTGGAGACTTCATAATGTCACCTTACATTCCTGATAGGATTTGACAGATACCAGCTGAGGAGAGCTGCTTTAAACTGCACAGAGTACTCTGATGGGGTAAGATTATTCCATCACTTTAATACCAGCTATTTCCTCACCTCTTAGGGGTTTTCTTTCCTTCTGGTTTTACACCTGTTAAACCATTGACATGTTTTCTACTGTTCTAGCTAAAATTCCATTCTCCAATGAAAGCACATCTTTGTTACACTCCAAGGGAGATGGGAGAATCCTGTTTAATTGCATACAACAAAGGGATGGGAAGGAAAATAAGGTGAGGCAACCTTTCCAGATTTGTCTGCCTTGGGTTACCATGAAATCTGCGTTCTGCTCCACTTTGAGCCATTCCTGAACCTAGCAACCCATCTCTCCTCCTGCACAGGGTCCCCTTGAGCTCATAGGAGCGAGCTGGGGCTTTAGCTCTATTAATCCACATACGTACTCGCGCTCCTGCTGAGGTCACCAGGCTTTTCAGCAGCTCCTCAGAACCTTCCCATATTTTCCTGTAGCATCCCAGGCATTCAGAACCCCATCAGATAAGCACAGAAGAGAGCCCTGGTCGTGCTCCCAGGTACCCCGGTGTAGCTGCGCTGTCGCGTTGGCTGACCACAGGCGAGGGGAGCCGCACAGACCGTCCAGAGCAGCCTCTCCTCAGGGTTAGCAGGGCCTGACGCAGCAGAATTGTTGGGTTTTTTCCCCCCAAAGCATTTTCAAACATAAAATTACCCTTCACCCTGCAGATACCACACTGGTTTCTGTTGCAAAAATATTCTGACAGAGGATAGTGCTGTAACCAAAACCCATTTCTAGTGAGCCTCCCATTAGCAAGATTTCAGGGATGTTCTTGGGGGAGGGTCCTCACATTTTCTGCTTTTTGGTGGGTTTTTTTGTGTGTTTGTTTGTTTTTCTTGTTGATATGGGTTGTTTTGTTGGTTCTTTGGAGGGGAAAGATTTGTGATGTTTTTGATTCTGTTTTGTTGCCTTTTTTTTTTTTGTCCTCTCCTCCTTCTGCATTATCTATTTATTACTATTTTGCTTGTCAGCAGCAGCTTCTCCATATTTCTTGGTGTTACAGCATCCACAAGCTACATTTCCATACTTCAGCCAAAGGTACTAATTATTAATTTACTAATATCTAATTTATTTTTTTATCTAATTCAAATACACTAATTGCTATTATGCAGGTGTGTAAATAACTGTAGAATCAGGACATTTAATTGCATCTCCTTTCTCTCCTACCCTGGTATGTGCATATATCCACACACATCACATACACACTCTGCTTGGTTTTCCATGTTGGTGAAGCAGCAGTTCTGCACATTCAGGGCAGAATTAATTGTCATGGCACAGGGGAAGCAGGACATGGACACCCAGAACCCCATGCACTGCTGGGGCCCCCAGAGAGCCCCTGGCCCTGTCTCCCCAACACAGAGGGGCTGTTGGCAGCCCTGGGGTGTGCTCCCAGGCAAGGCTGCACAGCGGCTTCGAGGGACAACAGAACTATTGAAACTGCTCCAACTTAGAGCAGCAAGTAAAAAACAACCACATTTCTCTCTGTGCTTTTGTTCAGTTTCATTGCACAGAAAGACCTCGATATTTTTAAAAGCTTGACCTACATTTTATCATTAGTATCAAACTTGATCTGCAGCAAATGAAGTTAAATGAAAGAAATTTACACTAATTTCCAGCTTGCTTAACAGCGTGTTCAGCTCACCCCAACTGCCATCAACATAATTTTTCCAATACTGTTTTTTTTTTCTCCTGCAAATTGCTTTAAAATAATGAGAAGCTGAAATAAAATTTTCCATGAAGAGAAAATTTGTTATAAATAGAGATTTAATTGTGCATGCTAATTGTTTGTATCAGTGCATTTAGTGTCAGAGCAACGATTAGCTGATAATCTAAACTTTGGAAAGTCAGCAAAGAAAAAAAACCAAACCAAACTTAAACTCAACAATCATTACAAAGCTTATTCTCTGTGCTCTAAATTAAGGGGGGAAAAAAAGCCAGGGATGGATTTTCATTTTGTGTTGTTTCTTATTTACATAGCTTTGGGAGAAAGGGGAACTTCATATAATAATTCTAATTGGTAACCCTCGAGATGATTAAATGAGGCTTCTGAAAAGCTGCTGTAGCCTGGCACAGGTCAGCACTTCATTAGATAAGCTGCCCTCCTCACACAGCAGCCTACCACTCGGGGAGAACCCCTTGGGAAAGCCAGTCGTACACCAGGACTCCGAGTCGCATAGGAATTAATTCAAACATGTGTTGAATTATTAGAAGGAGGGTCAGACGGTGCTGTGCCTCTGGCCACCCATGACTCCCACCCAACACAGGACTAGCCACTTCACCTCTCGGGTGGCCTTTCCTCCTCCAGCGCTGTTCAGAGATGACAGCTCAGCAAATAATGTGCCTCTTCCACAAAGATGAGGGTGGAAGGGCCCTCTGGAGATGCTCTGGTGCCACCCCCCTGCTCCATCCAGCAGGGTCACCCAGAGCAGGGGGCCCAGCAGTGCAGGGTCCAGGTGGGGTTGGAATCTCTCCAGAGAAGGAGACTCCACAACCTCTCTGGGCAGCCTGGGCCACGCTCTGGCACCAGATTAATTAATGCTTCCACACCAGCTCTGAGTACATGGGTTGACAAGCGCTCCTTGAGACTTGACAAATAACTTGCCTTCCAGCTACTCCCTTATCCCACCTACCACAGGAAGCAGAAGAGATGGCTTCAGTGTGTTTTGAAGCAAATGAATAACCAGCATGGATCCTATTTGTGTCTTCAAAGCTTAATACAGCTTGATGTAAGGCTGAACTGGCTTAAAATAAAACTGGAAATAGCTGCTCCTGTTATCACAATTGTTCACTAATTTCGACACAAGCCAACATCTGTTTTTATTAGGAACTCACAGGAGTAATTTATCTAAACAAAATTGCAACAGAAAATGAGTATTGCACAGCTGGGTCTGTTGCTTTCACTCTTCTGAATCCTTTCACAGCTTTCAAAGCCAAATGAAGAAACACCAAATGCATCCTGAACTTCCCTGCTTGCTGTCACTTGCTGAACATGTCAAACATCATCAGATGTGCAGAGCCTGCCTTTTTCATCTGGGCGGAGGAGGGTGGACAAGCAGCACCCTGGTCCTCCTTAACCCTTGGTGTCTGGCTGTGCACCACATCAGGCCTGCCTTGACTACTGGAACCCACCACAGGAGATAGGACATCTTCCTAAAGCCATCATCCAACACCTGTGTTTTGATCTTCAGCTCAAGAAAACCCAGTAACTAGAAGAGAGGCATAAAAACCCCAGGCGATGGGTTTAAAGAGAAGGTCTGGCTTCCCCCCACAAAAGGGCTTCCAGGAGCAGTTACATCACCTCTGCCATGGAAGGGCAGCTGTCACACCAGGCTGGGGTGCATTAGCCAGTGGGTTTGAGGCTCCAGCAGCCTGGCTCTGCACACAGGACCAGCTGTGCAGGGGCAAATGCTGGGTGATGTTGACTCCATCTGCCTGGGGCCAGAGAGCCCCACGACCAGCTCTGCCCAGGGATTCCTGCTGTGGCTGCTCCCAAACAAAAGCCCTCTGCAGGGAGTGGCGATGGGGCCATGGGGGTTGCCCCTCCATCGTTTTGTGGAGGGGAGGTTTGGGGAGATTTCACCCAGATTTAAGGGGTGGGGAGCACTGTGAAAGGAACAAAAACATTTCATACCTTGGCATGTTTTATAAATTGCATTCTAGGTCCCGAGCTCTGCCCATCAGGCCAGACACACAGCCTGCCTTCTCCCCTTTGCAGCAGCAGGCTCTTCCCATCTCTGGCTCCAGCTGCACACTGTGAAGTCACTTCGCTGCTTTTTGCTTCACACTCAAGTGGTTGCTCAGTCAGAAACAGATGTGCAGTTGCTGGATAGAACAAAACACAAATAGAGGTTGCAGGGGAGAATATGTTTATTCAGTCATAAATATCCCCAGCAGCACCCTGGGGAAAGCAAGAACAACTGCAAATCACTTTGCTTCTCTGGGAGAAATGGAAGGCAACCAAAGCAACGTAGCCATGTGGGACTGAGGGGCTTTTTCCCCCCCCCTATTTTCTTTGCACGAGTTCTCTTTCAAACTGCATCATGCCTGTCGCCTGGGCTTCCAGTGTTATCAATCACCAGCTGCAGCCTGTCCGAGATAGCATCTCTGGGTGACCCAGCAGCCAACGGATCCATCATCCTGGCGGTGACATCACCTCTCAAGAGGAACAAGCCACTCGCTCAGGAATTGTGGTTCTGCAGCTCAGCTGTTGGGGGGAGGGTGAGGGGGATGTAGCTGCCAGTTCAGTGGGGCAGCATTTTGAGAAGGTGCTGAGCCCACTGGTGCCTGTGGGTGGGCAGCCTCCCACCTGCCTTTCAGAGGAGACCAACTCTGAGCCAAGTGACCACATGCTCCATTTTGCACTTCAGGTGCACTCCACTCAAGGACAACACTAACATCAGAGACAGACTTGAGCTGCACAACATCAGAGCTGCTCTCAGAGGTCACCAGGGTTGGTGGCATTGGTTTGTACTGCACAGGTTTGAGTTGTAATCAAATCTGAGTGCACACAACTCAGTATAGGCACTGCTATCTGGGAGTACCTAAATATAAAATATATCTCCTTTTAGTCGAGAACTGAAGCATTGCTTACACATTACACGTGTGCTGAAGTTGCAGGGGACGAAGAACTTTGTACTCACCTTTAATTGAAGCCTGACCTCAATGTGCATGCTCTTCAGAGGTCTAGAACTGAGGCAGGTTTAGGAGTTCTGCCTAAACAAGACCTGTAATAGTTTAGTCCCTCAACCCTAACAGGCCCCAGCCCTCAGAGAGTCACAGACTTACTGGAGTTGGAAGGGACGTCTAGAGATCATCTGGTCCAGTCCCCCACCACAGCAGGTTTGCCCAGAGCACATTACACAGGATCACATTGTCCAGGCAGAGTCTCTCCGGAGGAGACTCCACAGCCTCCCCGGGCAACCTGGGCCAGTGCTTCATCACCCCCAATTCCTCTCTTTCCCTGAACTGCTCAGAGCAGCCTGAAAGTTGCTGCCCAGCCTTGGAGCACAGGTGGCAGAGCCCCTGCCCCCACCCCCCCCCCCCCCCCCGCCCCCCCCCCGCCCCCCCCCCCCCCCCCCCCCCACGCCCCACTGATACGCTGAACCATCGCCCCCGGCG
>JANHGN010024985.1:33913-85057 GCA_024605025.1 Megaceryle maxima | reverse complement strand
CCCACGTCCCAGCACGCAAGAGATGTATGTCCCAAACCTCTGAAGCTGAGGACTGGCATCTCCAGCTCCAGGACTGCTCAGGAGAAAGGCTGAGGCTTTCTTCTAAAGGAGAGGAAAAAGAACAAGCATCATTTCATCTGCATGAGTTCCTGGCACAGGGGCTGTTCCTTGCTGCTGTCCCAAAGCAATACAGTAAGTCGAGTGTCATTTAATTAAATTAATCCATCTGAAATACTCACCTTGCACCAATTAGGAAAAACAACCTATAAAGCCTCCTCCAAACAAGACAATTTGCTGTTTCAAGTCTGAATCATGTTGGCCCGAGCGACTACAACAGGTACACTAGAGACATGTGAAGGGATTTTAATTGCCTGAAACTCCCGTTCTGTCAAACCGCAGGACAGGGAGGGAGAAGCCTTTATAGTTATCTCACTGTTATAGATGAGGAGGGTGTTTGAGCTTGAAATGCTTCTACATAAGGGGCTTAAAATAGTAATCAACTTTTCTTATTCAAAGAGTTATCTGTTTTTCACTCCCATGGCTTCCTGCATGTACTCCGAGTCAGAAACTAGGTCACAGAGACAGGAGAAGCCGTGGGAGGAGAATAACTTTTGTATTCTGAGGATAATTCATGCAGCCAGTTTCTCTGCTGCGAGGCAGCATGGGGCTGGGGGACTGCGAGCGTAAAGCTTCCTCCATCAGCAGGAGATGGGCAGCAGGCACTGGCTGCAGCTGCCCAGGTCTTGGCTGATGTGCACCAAACAAACTGCTCTCAGAGGAGCAGCTCCCACCAAGAAATCCCCCCTGTGCTACATCCACCCTCTGGACCCCTCACCAGCTTCTCTGACCATAAATAGTGCCCTGAGGCCCAGTGCAGAACAGGGTAACTGAGCCCTCACAAGCCACTTATCTAATTGCTGAGCTATTTGCATGGTAAGTGGCCTCCAGATCATCCCCGAAACGTGAGCAAGTGAAGTTTCCCCCCACCACCCTCAAAGCTGGGGAAGGTCCCCAGCCATCTGAGCACTCTGCCTAAGGAGGCTGGGGCCAGGCTGGTGTCCCAGGGCACAGGGCAGTGCTGCAGGTCCAGCCTGGTGGGACCCAGGACCTGCTCATTGCCCACAGACAGTCAGTCAGTCACACCACGGATCCAGGGCTTTGTGTCTCAGCTGGCAAAGCCACCAGGGACAAGCTACAGACACCTCGGAATATTTTGCTTTCTGAAAATGAAATGAAATTAATGAACTGAAATTAAAAATACAACACCCAGGGACAATTCTGAACACATGTATTTTAGTTTATAGGGATAATCATTATATACAAATATACTTTACGAGATAGATAGATACACACACAGGCATATGAATGCAGGCACATATCTCAGGGCTGCCCAGGCATCAGCAGCCTGTACATACCCATCACCCCCAGGGAGGGATCGCTCATGGCCAAAGATGTTACAACATCTGGTCCCTCACTCACCTCACCACAACAGCCTCTAAAGAGAGCTCAATTTCTCCTATCAGCTAACAAAGACAATTCATTCTACCCCTCTGTCGCTGGCTACCTGCAAGCACACACACCCAGCTCTGGATGTTACCCACCCCAGCACAAGTGGCCCCAGGGAGCTGAGCTTGCCCCCGCTCTCCGGGCCCTGTCCCACCGGCACGATGCTCTCCTGGTCCCCTCCAGAGCAGAGCTCCCCCTGCCAGAGCAGGTCTCTGCTCCCCATGGCCAAGACCGAGGGGCTCCGAGACAGAATACACATTGCACCTTTAGATAGCAACAAAATTAAGATGTTAATTATGAAGAGAGAAGCTGCCAGGGTTATTAGGGATGTGTCAAGCACATTAGAAACTGTTATTCATGTGGAGAACAGCTTAGCATATGCTTGGAACACTCCCCCCCCCCATCTATTCAAACCCAAGACTCTAATGTATTGAACTGGTTCCTGTCCCTATGCTACCTACCCATGGCAGGCACATCACAATGAATCCCTATGCTTCCAATTTATTTCCATCTTCCAAAGACACCTTTTTGGCACAGTAAGGGATGGAGATGATGCTAATAATTCCCTCCAGTGTATGGTGATGTCTGGGCTGTGGTTCTGAAAGAGAAAGTTCTACAGATGGGTCCTTCAGCTCAAGTTAGCATCTCCTCACTGCTAGAGACTGTGCCATATTGCAGCTTAATTAATAATAGCCTGCTCTGGAATTTATTCATTAAAGCAACAAAAACAAGCGTATAATGCAATGTGGCAGATCCTCAGCAGTTCACACAAACCTCACACGGTAGCAGCCACATTCCTGCTAAAGCAACAAAGAATTTAAATTATGCAAATGATGAGCCTGTTAGTTTAGAACTGAAAACTCAACCGAGGGAGATCTACCTTAACAATTCTCACAGAGCTGATTAGGTGGCTTGTGCCTAAGAGAAAGCACACACCAGCCCCTCGCCTGCGCTCACACTGCACGGCATTTTGAGCTCGTACCGTTTTTCAGGCATTTGCATACTTTCTCAGGCATTTAATTTCCAGTGCCTCTTTCCTGAGACAAGCCTGTTGTAGCTGTCACAAGTTTGTACACACGTTATCCCACTGTCAATCCGTATGCACCACCACGCCACTGAACACGCATGAGCTTTGTCCGAGCAAGTGCACGTGTAGTGACAACACGCTCACACGAGTTACGCCAACGCCTCTATTTCTAGGTACGATGTCCCAAAAAGTTTGCACTAAAACTGCAAAATAATATTAATTTATTCTTCATGGTGCCTATGGTGGGTTAAGGATGATGATATTCAGATATAGTGAATAGAGGTGCATTATTAGGCAAAATTAAAAACCCCCACCCTGTGCTGGAGGAAGGGGCTCAGAGTGATCAGGGGCACATTCAGGCAACAGAAGTTTATAGGTTTGGAGAACTTGGGACTCCCTGAGCTCCCCGAGACCCAAGAACCTGGCTGGCACCTGCCTGTCAAAACACACAAATATTACAGACCACAACCTTGAAGAAGAAAAAAAAAAAAAAAAAAAGGCAAGCATTCCTGAAGTGAAGCTTTTAAAGACAGGAGATCAGCTCTGACGCACAAAATGCCTGCAAGGTTGTCGAGGTGTCAAACAGTTCCTACGTGACATTACCTTAACTATCCAGCTGCAATCCAGTGCATGTCTGGTGAATACTAATATGATGCCATCACTGTACAGAGGCACAAAAATTTGCTTCCCCAAAACCCAAGTGAAACTTGAAGCACATCAACCAGAAATGTCAAAGTCATGAATAAAATGAGAGGGGAAAAAAAAGAAGGTTATCTTGAGGTAATCGTAGGCTTTTAATGAAAGGAGTCACACTAGACTCAAAGCCATGTCACATCACACAGATATGTAAATAATACTGACAGATTAATGCTGAATCCATAGAAGTCAGACTCGCTCCTTCAGAAGCTTTTAACACGCAGCTGTGGGTGAACATTTGGTACATCACTTTTGGACCAAACCAAAGTATAGACAGATTGCAGCGAGTGGCAGGACTGACCTTGCAGGACACCACTGATCTTCACATCATTTAACCTCTCAGTAAATAAGTCCCTGCTCCCCAGAGCTGCTTGTCAGCAGCAGGAGCTTTCCTGACCACAGGTGGCAGGAGGACCAGCCCCAGGCAGCAATAGCAAGGCACTGCTTCAGGCACAGAGGTAGCAAGAGGAAATCCCTGTCCTTGCCTGGAGTTTATTTAGGGTGCTTAATACAATTGTTTTGTGAATGCCTGGGCTCCTTCACTTAAATACATCCTAGGTCACGAGTAACTGTGGAAAGCACTAATATGTTCCCATGTAGGAGTTCTAACCTGGTGCACAGAGAAACCTCTGGAGCAGATGGACAGATAGCTTAATTATGGCTGACAGTGAGAGGTAGAAAAATCTTGTACTTTGTAAAACACATTTAAAACTTATGCTTAAAACCCACAAGTACACTCAAACCCCCAGACTGAACTACGTTTCGCTTCCTTTTGGTGCTCTTCCTATTTTCCTTATACTCTGTCCTCCCAGTTTCTAATGAGAAACTGTCAAATTTGAGTTATAAATGCTAAATATACAACCTTGGGGCTGCATAAAAATCAGAATTTTTTAATCAGGTGCCTCTCTTACTTGGCAGCCCAAATATAAAAATAAAACATTTATTTTTTCCAACTTCAACCTTACATCCTTGCTTTCTGCTAACTATTTGCCTGCATTAATTCAGCAGCAAGGTTCTTGGAGAAGAGCTCTGCCCTCAAGCTCTGGTGGTGGCTTTCCATCTATTCCAACAACATACATCAAAATTTTATAAAAGCCGTAAAATATGCCGCAGCCTGGTTTTATCTTCTCACTTTGAACATGCAAATAACTTGACTCCATCTTATCCAAACACTCCCTAACCAGTAAAATGAAAGCCCAGGATAATTTGCTGGCTGGTGCTGGCAGAGGGAAGGGGGGAAGGGGCAGGCAGGGGGAGAGGAAAGCTGCTGCTGCGTTTGTGTCCGAGGCAGGCGGTGTGAACAGGGCTGCTGCTGGAGGAGCCGCGCTTCTTCCCAGGCGGTTATCACCGGGCACCTCTCATCTTTCCCATTTCTGAGAACACGGAAAAACCTCTGAACACGAGCCCCCGCCGCAGCTCTTCCCTCCCACCCCGTTAAACGGCCGCCGCTCCGACTTCAAACCCCGCCCGGCAGCACCAGCATCGCTCCGGGACCGCCGGCGACAGCCCAGAGCCGGAGCAGACGGCGGTCGGAAGCGGCACTGCCGCGGCACCGGCTGCCGGAGGGGACGGGGGTGTCCCCGTCCTGTGCACCAGCCACCCCAGCCAGGGCAAGCAGCCCTGCGGGGCCCTTTGCCACCCAGCCCCCCGTGAGGTCCCCAGCCCAGCACCTTCCCAGGCTGTGCTCCACGGTGGGCACCCGTGGGCAGCCCATGGCCATCTGGAGAGCCCAGACTCAGCTTGATCTGCACACAGAGGTATCCAAGAGTTTGTGTTGCGATTCAAATCGGACTCATTCAGGTTGGAAAAGACCCTCAGGATCGAGTCCAACCATCGACCCTACTCTATAAAGTTCACCCCTGTTTCACACCCCTCAACATATGAGCACGTCCAGGGATGGAGACTCAACCACCTCCCCAGGCAGCCTATTCCAGTGTCTGGCTACTTTCTGTCATGCTCTCCGAGGACCAGGCTGGGGAAGCACGCAGTGCAGAGGCAGCACGCTAGCAGGCCAGAGCACAAGGAAGAGCAGCTCCGGCCGCTCCGTAGGCTTGCGTTTTCCAGAACTGCTTTCACTGACTTTAATTAAGCTCTCCCTAGACTCACCAGCTTGGAGAAATTAAAGCAAGAGAGATCACACCAAAGAACTTGTGCCCCACGAAGCTTTCCCCGTAAGCATTTACAGCTCGGTAATTGAATTCGCATACAAATGCTCCACAATTGCACTACGTGAACAGTCACCCTGACCTACTTTCAAGCCAATTTATATGTACTCCATAGATGCTTTAAGTCACTTCATAAACAGAATATCTTTTTTTTTTTGGTCTTTGTTAGACAAATATAACCTTTATTGGCAAAATCAGAAGCCCCTCTTGTCCTGCAAAACAGCCTTTCTATGGAGAAATACCACACAAGGTTTCCTTCTTGCACTTCCTCTTAACAAGATGTGATTTCTGTATACTCCGTAGTTGTTGGGGTTTTTTTTGTTAATCGCACCAGAATCCAGCAGACAGGCTCTGAGCACCGCAGAAGGCAGAGCTGCCACAGTGCTCACCTCCAACACCAGCTCCTCCCAGAGAGCAGGGACCCCCAGAACCCACACCCAGCCCCACGCAGTGCCAGCAGCACGAGGGGTCGCAGCCAAGGGGCTGCTCTGCCCTGCCTTCCCACTCCAGGGCCTCCTCATGTACAGCTCCAAATCACCAGAGCTAGCAGAGCTTTTCTGCTAATATTTAGTATTTTCTTTTCGGTCCTAAATGCCAGAACTTTGGAATGGCACCTGAAGCTCATCTTCTTGCCTTTCCTAATGAAGGGTGCAACCTCATTAGCTGAAGGAGCAGACGACCCTCTACTTTCCCCACTAAATTCATTCTTCTGAAAACATCTGTGAGCTGTAGGTAGAGGAACAGCCAAACTTTGAAAGGCTGATGCACAATGTTTGATTAGTTTAACCTGGCAATGCTGTGCTTCCTCACAGCCACAGAGAGGGGCATCGGGAGGTTGAAAGGAGGACACGGCCACTCTGGGCAGGCAGAAGCCTGTGTGACAGGGTGGAAGGCAATAAACAGAACCAGGAAAAAAACCATTCCAGCAGATTTCCACACGAGAATGACACTACACCAGAGCTCAAACTGCTTGCAAAATTGTATTGTTTTGATTCAGTTACCCCCAAAAAGAAACTTATCCAACACATCAGAGAAACAACTTGAAGGGAATAAACATTCAGGGAAAAGCAAAAGCAAAACCCAAACCCTTACAGAGCAAATGCTTCCTTTGAATGGGTGTTTTGTTATTTCCACTTTTATATCACATTTATAATTACACAGGCTTCAGTTTCAAGACCAGAACTCTCTACCAGCACACCCCATGCAGGCTCTGCAAATGCTCTTTCCCAGTCTGTCCGGCTGTCAGCACACATGCAAAAGGAGAGGAAAGAGGAACAACTCATACCTCTGTAATTCAGGTGTCCAAGAGCAGCGGTGGGAGCAGAGGCAAAGCCAAATGAGGCTGCAAGACAAGGAGGTCTGCAGAGCCCAGCCAGGCACTGCCAGAGCCACAGCAGCACCACCCCACAGAACCAGGCTGGGGGCTCAGAGTCACCAGCAAGACCCTTCACCAACTCTCCACAGGCTTTGCCAAGGTGAATTAAAAGCTTCCTTTTATGCTTAATTCTGAGACCCTTCCTACAGCAGCTGCAGCTCTTTGACAGCAATTAGATAAGGGTGCCTTGGGTAGCAAGTTAAATTCACTCACACAACCCTCCCCTCTCCTTCCCACCTCCAGCTTTGATTTTAACAGATGAGCTTTGCTACAACATTTCAAAAGTTAGAGACTGCTGTTTTTTTACTCTTCTTAAACATTAAGTCAACACAAATTACAGTTCTGTTAGCAAATAAATAAAATACTGAGACATGGAATAATTTTGAAGACTGCAAGAAACCAGCTATCTGGAAACAACTCACACAGAGCAGACGTGCAATATGCTTCACTCCTGGAAGGTTAAGCTTGTCAACTAATTACTCCCTGTAGATACCCCTTTTGGAGGGGTTTGTTGATGCACACATGCGTCCATCCAGAACAACAAAGTGGTGAAGCCAGGAGTGAGCCCAGAGTCCTGCCACCCAGTCCTCTGTGGGATTCATTTTTTGCTCCACTTCACAAGCAATAGCTGTGGGATGATAAGGATTTGCAAAACAAACAGAAAGCTGCACAGTGCTTGTGTTTGGAAGCTCTGAGCATGAAAATCCATTTCAGGGCCTATCTCCCCCCTCGATGAGATAAACCCCTCCTGAGCACGCTGCATAAATCTCCTGCCAGAAACATAAACAACCCCAAAACTTGTTATTTTCTTGGCACAATTAGCACTTGACCTGAGCACCCCGGCCCTCTGCAGTCTGCATTTGCACGAGTCGTTAACAGAGGATGAAAATGGATGTTGCCTTCCACAAGGTATAAAACTGAGCTGGTTTCACCAACCAGCCCTTCCCCAGTGAGTGGGATGCCACAAAGGGATCCCACTTCCGTCCTCTTTTGACCCCTTTTGCAGGCAGCTCATCTCCAGCAGGCAGGGCTTGCTGAGGCTCAGCTCAGCACCGGCCTGAGCTGAGGGTCCTGTGGACCAGCCCCTTCACCCCCTGCTCATCTGCTGGGGGGGAGCAGGGCTGGGGCCAGACACGGGGCAGGATGGAGAGCCCAGCCATCTGCACAGCCAGGCACACGGTGTGACGACGCTGGCCTTAATTTCAGCCAAAATGAAAAATGCCGTGTCAAGAGTAGAAATACTTCAGCAAAGCTCTACCATTTTCCAGGGAGTGGGGTTTACCTCAGGGCAGGGGATCTCCCCATGGATGGTGGAATCCCATCAACTCCACTTCCCTCAGACAGCAAATCTTTCACAGATCAGTATTGTTGGGAAATTCACCACCAGCAGCATTTTTTACTATTTTGCTGAGCGTTCTTCTGCGGGAACATACGCTATGTCACAGATACATATGCTTTAAAAATAATTACAAATAATATTTTTCACTATTTTCCCAACACCCTTCGTAGATGAGCAAAAGCACCGCATCCCTTCATTAGTAAGGCACAACATTCCTCCGTGCATCTAAAACTACTCCAGACTGCATCTTCCGTGACCCTGGAGAGACACGTCCTTCACCCATCGCTGCCTCACCCACCTCAGTGATAGCAGCAGCAGGAAGAGATCTGAGATGAAGGGCTTGCTCCCATGGCTGGCAGAGCTGCACAGTGGTTATCTCCCTCCCCAGCCGCAGGCAGGACCAGTTTCGTTTCTAACAGACACCACTGCGCTGGGGTTTGTACCAACAAAACACAGCGTGCTTCCTTATGGGGCACTTAAGAGAAAACATCATTACCTTCCGTCCTTATCAAACACAACGTATCATCTGTAGCCCATCAGATGGTCCCGGGCACTCAGAAAGAAAACGGAATGAGAAAATAGTAAATATCAGACATCTTTTTTCCAAAGGAAGGTGCTGTTCTCCTGGGGAGCTGGCGCCCAGTGAGCACAGACTGTGCCAGCCTCCACAGCTGCTCTGCTGCTGGGCTTCCTCTGCCCTCTTCCACCTCTTCTGAGCAGAGTGAGCCATGGCACAGCCTGCTGCCAGCCCTCCCAAGCCAGGGCAAGTGGAACAGTGAGCGCTTGCCACACCACTGCCCACCAGGTTCTAAAACACGTTTGAATAAGAAAGAACAGCAGCTGCAGGAGGGTGAGCTGAGCCATGGTGAGAGCTCACGGCCAGCATCCAGCCCCACGGACAGCCCCATGGCCACAGCAAGCCCTACTTCCAACAGAAGAGACCCAGGGTTGCTGTTGATGGCTTTACAGTTGTGATCTGGCACCCCAGGGCAGCAGGAAACATGTGAGTTCCCAGCAGCCCAGCGTGCCAGCCACTGCTTTTTGCTCCATTCTTGCCTAAGCCCAAAACCCAAAGTCCATCATTTCACCTAGGGATTGACCAAGCAGCAGCTCAGACTGGACATTAGGAACAATTTCTTCCCCTTCAGGGCTGTCCAGCGCTGTCCCAGGCTGCCCAGGGCAGGGGTGGAGTCCCCGTGATCCCTGGAGGGGTTTCCAAGCCCCCCATGGAGCTGTGGTGCTGAGGGCCCTGAGTCAGTGGTGCCCTGGCAGCGCTGGAGTAACAACTGGACTTGATCTTAAAGGTCTCTTCCAACCAAAATGATTCTGTGATGCTCTGACTGCCATGCTCACGGCCTTGCTCAGCAAAACACCTACACGTTTGCTTGTCACTAAGTTTAGACATGATTGATGCATCCTTGGTCAGCAAAGCACTTGAAGTGTCAGCATTTGGACTCGATGATCTCCAGAGGTCCTTTCCACATCTACCATTCTATGATTTACACTTAATTGATCACTTTTCCATCCAAGAGCAGAAAATACATCCTGTTTTAGAGATGGAACAGCTGCCTTAGGGAAGGGGTGTCCTACAGCAGGGATCTCTGGCCATTGCCACTTCCAGCAGGCTGTGGTCTCTTCTAGCAGCAGACAAGGAGAGCAGCCCCCCCTGAAACCCTGCAGGGCTGCACAGCCAGCAGTGCCGGGTGCCCACCAGTGCTACAGTCTTCAAGGCTGAAGCAAATTTAACAAATATTTGTAACATTTCTCTATCATCAATCAACATGACTTGCTAGCTAAGCACACCCTGGGGGAACAGTGCTGCTCTTGCCTGGATGAGAAACCACACTCATTAGACACTAAGCTCGTTATCTAACACTGCAACAAATTGCTTTATTCCAATACAGCCACTGAAAAGCACAGTTAGATTCTATATTAATAAAAAGTAAAGGAGACTGGACAAAACCCATGCAATGAAATCCATTAAGTGACACTAAACACAAAAGATTCGTCTTGCTCTGCAAGTTTCAAGAGCTGAAACCAGTCAGAGGTGGGTGAGAGTCTGGGGGGTGTCAGAGAGCTCTGCCCTGTTCCTCCTCTGCCTCTGCTCCCGGCCACGGCTGGGGACAGGTCCCAGGAGGGGACAATGCACACCCCGGGCAGAGCCAGCAGACAGCACCTGCATCTCCATCTACACGCAGCTTGCTCAGGAGGAGAGGAGGATAAAGCTGTTTGCCTTAAAAAAAAAAAAAAAACCCACAACACTTTAAACGTAGAATTTTATTTTCAGAACAATTAAGCCCCAAAGGAGAAAGAAGCAATTTTGTTAACATAAAATTACCCGTTTCACTCAGAGTCTTTATATTTTTTTAAAAAGCATATTGCTCTGTCTCTGCCCTGACAATCTTCAGCTCTCCCTCTTTATTTCTAATAGGTCCAAACTAATTAAATTAATTTCCCAGAATAATAACCTCCCAGGGACATACAGCTAGATAATCCTTAACTCCTCATGAAGTTGCTTTCCTGTAGGGTTGGGGAGCAATTACAACTCATTAGTCATCTGTCGTACAAGGAGACGACGGGGTTTTATATTGATTGTTTTTCCAGGAGCACCATGAGAGGAAACAAGAGCGCGTGGGTGTCCGTGTTAACAAAAACTTTATGGGGAGACAGCATCAAGTGAGATGCTTGATGTGCAAGGATATGAACAGCTCTTTAATCTTAATTTACACCCAGCACCCCCTCCCTCCCGCTCAGGAGGGGATGAACAGCCTGCCTGTGGGGCAGCCGCCGCGATCCGCTCGGGACAGGCAGGCTGGGGATGTGTCTCTGTACTGGGACCAGAGGCAGGTACCCTGTAACCCAGCGGGTCTGGGGATGCCACGGCCCTAGACCCTCGTGCACCCCACGGACCAGCTGCCGTTAAAGCTCCTGCACATCCCTGCTGCAGGAATGGCTGCTGGAACCAGAGGGGTAACTACAGCACCAGGGGAGCATCCCGGCATCCAACATCTGCCCAGAAGTTTTCAGGAGCAAAGAAACCACTGAGTTACCTCAGGAATCTCAACAAAAGCCTCGGGGGGACTGTGAAGGCCACAGCTGGCCAAGCACCACTGGAGGGTCTCACTGCTGGCCAGCTCTGGGTAATCACCCAGTGAGTCTCTCTATTAATACTGATACCCCACAGTGTTATCACACTGCCTACATCGTATACACATGTACTAGTACCCGCATAAAGTACACTGTACGAATTATACTCTGTTAACACTGACAAGTAAGTTTTGCCAGCTCCCCATGTATCTCCCAAGCTTTGCTTTCCATAGAGCAGGGTGGAATAATTTAAATAAAATCCAAACGAGGCAGCAATTTGCCTTTTCTGGGCATATGCACCATGACAAGAGCAGCAGAGGCTAAACTGAGTGAAAGATAATGACTGCGTTTCCTGAAGCGGAGGTTCAAAACAGGGCCAGATACCCAGAAAACTGGGTACCTGCCCATGAAGTTTCCAACTGTAAGTAAGAGGGATATTAAAGGTTCCCCAAACAATGGCACTGCTGCGCTGGGTGTACCAGTATTTCAAATCGTGTTCCTTCTGCTAGGTGCTGAATCAAAAACTGTGTAAAAAGTCATTCATTAGCCCATTGACGGCAATAACCAGTCAGACGTTAGGCTACAATTACGGGAACACCAAACCTGCCTCGCAGGCTTCCAGCTGAAAAATACACTCAGAAAAACACTTGCTCAGGGTGGAGCACGAGGCTCTGGGGCTGCAGCACGTGCCACCGGGAACCCAGGGACATATGGGGGGCACAAAGCACATTGAAATAAAGCACTCATTTGGCTTTACTTGGATAATTTATTTCTCCTCTCTGATGTCCAGCTATCTTCAAAATGTGCATCTGCAGACTGGATCAGAGCCTTTCATGTTCTGTTTCTGAACTACGTGTCGCATATGTTACAGTGCAATAAATTTGACATTTCAAATGCCAACAAATGGCTACAAAATTGGCCCCTTGTGAATAGCAGCCCAGCAGCACTTACATGTAATTATTTTGCCCGGGAATTTAATTCGCTAGACATAAAAGTTATGCTGAAGAAAAGAGCACTGCATAATGATCTTTAAGCACAGGGAAGCAGCATCCGTTACTATAGGCACTGAAATAGGTGCCACTCTTCTCAAGCCATAAAGCAAATTCCCCGCAGCGAGGAGCATTTCTGCTGCAAATCTCAGTAATGCTTTATGATGAGCAGCATCGCTTATTTTTGCCAGGGCTGTTAAGTATGAAAATCATCAGTCATCGTGCTGCCGGGTGCACGTGGTCAGTTGGGCAACCCCCGGATCAGTGCCAGCCTGCGTTCTGAATATAGTTCAGGTTCAAGCAACTACCGACGGGTTCCTGGCAACCGTGTTAGTCAAAATACAACTACTGCTGCTAAATGTAACTACTGTTAGGAAACAAAAGATCATATCATCTCGAAAGACAAAACAAAATCAATATAGAATAAAACAAACAATACAAAACAAAACAAAACTCAAGGAGAATCTAATGTAGAGGCTACAGTGCTAACCCCCTATCTGGGAATATTACAGAATATCTGTTGGATTTGTATAGATTTATAGCATATAGAATTCCCATTTCACCAAATCTGAGGTATGGAGCCGGGCTGAGCACAAAATCAAACAAATCAATAAAGTAAAATAATTTTTTTTATCTTTATTAAAAAAAAAAAAAAATTTAGATCGGAAAATTCTGGGAATCTTTTTAATGATCACTCAAGGTAAAAAGTGAGTTCTCCCCTTTTGTGTAACACGGACACATCCCACCAGCACGGAGCAGCCCCCGCTGTCCCATCCAGCTCCCCCGGTGATACCAACACCGAGCCCAGCGTGGCCGCAGCCCAGAGGAGGAGTCACCATCACCTTGTGTTCTCCAAACCCAGGAGGACACTGAGCTCAGCCCCACGGAGGAAACCACATCCCCAGGCCCTCTTCAGCCACAACCTCAACCTTATTCCCTAACCCATCGCTTACAGTCTTAAAACACATGTAAAAACACTATTTCCCTCAGCACATATGCATATTTAAGGACACATTCTGGCACGCTGAGGACTTGCACTGCAAGTAAACTGCTAAATTAAGACTCTTAAAAGCTAATAGCAGAGCTACAGGAAATCCCTAAATCAGAGGAAATCAGCCAGCAGAGCTACACACCACTCCCCAGACAAGTGCCTGTTTCCCTCCCAAGGAAGACAGAGCAATCTGAACTAGACAACTGGCAGCGAGAGGTTCTGGGGTTTGCGAGTCACGCTCAAAGCAGCGTTCAGATGTGGTGTTATTTTTTATGTCTATTTGCATTCTGCAGTTTGGAGAAGCTGACGGTGCGAACGCAGGAGCATCGGGTGCGCGTCAGGGCACGCACCAGGAGCGCGCCGGGGCAGGCGCTGGCACCTACGTAGCTAAGGGAAGATTCAGCAAAAACTGGATGCAGCACCTGGTCCCATCGAATCCCACGTTCGACACTAAAAACTGCAGAGTGAAGCCAGCTTTGAGTGACAATTTCCAAAGTTTTAAGGCTAAATAGACAATTTATTCCCACACGTGTACGAAAGGCTATGACATATGTGCCTACGCCCTGCACCGCGCTGACTGCTGCAGGGACCCCGGTGGCCAAGAGGGACTCGTTCAAGTCCAGCCCATCCTTTCCAGACTGGCATCTACCTCTGTTTAATTACAAACCAACATACTTTGAGTACCTGAGCTGCCCAGATATATTAGCTTTGGATGACTGTAAGCACCGACTGAATTTAAAGCAGATGGCATTTGAGAAATTTTGTATCGTTTTCATCTTGATTTACTCCAGATAAAGTTCTTACATAACTTTGACATTTAGTGGCTTAATCTAGGGAGAAATTTCCCATTCCTTATCCTGTACTCTCTTTTTTTTTCTTTCTTTCTTTTTTAAGATCTGAAGTTAAATGTTGATCATGTCACTGTTGAAGTAGATTAACTCTTCTAGTCAGCAGGGAAGGGTAATCAATGGAGCATGATGTGAGTGGTCTGATATCATACTCCAGCTCAGACCCACTTCTGAGGCAGCAAAGCCCCTACAGGAGGGGAGGCCGTGGCCATTCTGGTTGAATGCGTGGCCATTATCACAGAGCCAAGGACGAGCTCGGAGTGGCTGGGGACTGGCAGAGAAAGTGATTTTAGCTCAGCAATGGAACCAAGTGGTTGGCCATCTCTGAAAGGCCTTTCATCTCCTAGGAGACGAGGGATCTGGACCAGCCGCCCACCCTCTGCAGGCTTGGATTAATCATGGGGGTGGCTTGCTCAGCTTGGGCTTTCATGGGCTATTTGGCCTTTTATTTACCTACCCCCCTGCTGTAGTGCCTTCCATAATTGTCCACGTGAGGGACGTTGAGTCTCGAGGGGCAGCTAGAGCAATGGTGCCACCGAGCCAAACAGCAGCTGCTTGTGCTTGCTCTGGTCCAGAAATGATACCAAACTAATTGGCTGATGATGCAATTCAGGCCATTTCCTACAAAATAGAAATCTAGTGAGAGTTGATTGTGAGATTGGATGCCTTATGGTGTCCCTGTGTAGCTTCTGGGTCAGAGTCTTCTCAGATACAGGCAGCTATAGGCGTGGGCAGACTGCTCTGCATAACCTCACCAACCACTGCTGCAGCCACACTGAGCTCAGACCGATTTTTGTTTATGAGGAAAAACTGTAAAAGAACTTATAAAAAAAAGCTCAGGCTAAGAGTGAAGCAATAAGTGATATTTCTTGAGACACTGTTCAAATCAAGTGTGCAAGCACACGGATCTCAGGGCAACATCCACAGAAGCCTCACTGCTGGCCTATGGCAGTGCCAGCAGAGCCCGGCCACCAGCCCCAGGGGGACTTTGTGGAAGAGTCAGCACAGCCCTTGGTAAGGTGACTGTTACAGGAAACAAAACACCCACCATAATTATCCCTGAATCTCCTTAATTCAGTCTCTACCAATCCTGCACCTCTCCAGCTCCTTGCTTTAGACAATACAAATGGCAAAACTCAGCATCATTAGGGTCAGGATTTTACCCTTAATTGCCTCAAGCAGGAGGCTGACATCATCAGGGTCTTTACAGGGTCAGTAAAGAGGGAGAAGATGCCTAATTTAGGTGATCTAAGTCACCCCAAGTGTCACAGTTTAGGGTCAGGGCAGCCCTCTAGTTTTTCCACATGTGACCTGACACTAAACACTCTGCTTACCCAGAATCCATGATGCAAAGATTTTATTCTTTGCACCATGCAGAACATCGACGGGAGGGCGCAGACAATTAGCATCCTAACTTGGTTACACCACTGAGCTTTAAGTAGCCATCTACTTTAACCTCACCAGCTTCCTAACACAGACTCCTCCACCGTGTGGAACTTCTGCTTTGGTTATACCATCTCTTCCCAGGGACGGTTTCCTTCTTTTGAAAGGACAAAGTCACCAAAGAGGAGAAAATCTGGATAAAATCTTCCCGGATTTTGAACTGGGACACATTTCCACCCAGAACAAATTTTATTTAATAATTGCTCTAGTTAAGCTAAGCTTAGCAAAGTACTTTCTTTAAAAATTGACAAAAGCAGTAGAAAGACAAAAGCAAAGACAAATCATGGGATTATGCACGAGGTGAGGAAATGGGACACAGACAAGTATTCGGCTGGTAAAATTGTATTGAGCCTTGTGGGATCTTGAGCCTTCTGACTTGATCAAAAAGACTGAATCCTGATGAACCCAGTTATAAAGTATCAGAAATGAAAGCTTAATGCTGTGCTTAATTTTGACATTTTTATCTTGGCAATCTTCCCACGTACGTTGCACAGCCAGAGCCAAGAGCCTCTGAAAAGTTGTGAATCTCCATTAGACCTCTGTCAACGAATCTAGATGGAGAAGTCTCTCAAATCATTAGAGGAAAGGAAAGAAAAATGAGTTAGAGGTATTTAAGTACTTCTCTGCAGTAAGATAATTCCTCTCTTTCTCTCTGCAGATACGTGACAGGTTGTTTGTTGCCTCCTTGATGATTTTTAACTAAAAAGAAGCCTCTCTAAATCACTTTTTCCCATCTGTAGGCTGTGAATTCCACATTACCTTGCCTACTTGCAATTGTTAAAATAAGTAGCAAGGCCCAGCTTTGGCTGGGTAGGTGCAGGCAGGACAACCCACCCCCCCCACACACCTCCCCGCAGCCGCTCGCCTGTGCGGACGCGAAGGGCTGTTGCTATGAACAGGCTGACGTACCTGGGACACCGGCCACCAGCCAACGTTTGTCCTCTGAGAACCACGCTGCTGACAAACTTCTGCAGGTCTCAGAACTGAAAGAGCTGAAAAACATCCTTTCAAAACAGAGGGAACATTTGCAGAAGGTTTTTCCCCTACAGCTCCCATTTTTCATTCAAAAGCGTATTTTACATTTTTTACCCTTCCCCATTACCCAAAATAATCAATAAATACCTGAGCCAATCTGCACGCCCATCAGAAATCAGAGCTGCAGGCATCTGTCACGTTACAGAGGACGTCAAGCCTCGAGCTGTTTGCTAGAACAGTCTCCTGCGTGTGGGCAGCTTTGTGGCAGTGCCTGCTGGAGCGGGGACCCAGCACAGTCAAGGCCTCTGAGCAAATCCGCCGGCGGTGCCAGCCCGCGTCCACGGAGCACGACGGAACCAGCAAACTGGGAATTTTCATCCCTCTCCAACCAGCTTTTAATTTCTAATGTATTATCCTGTGAATTTTGTCTAGCATATTACAAGAGACTGCTGAGACAATTAGATCTTATGCAAACTACTCAGTGAACCATTTATTCAACTAATTCTAACCCCTTTTCCTTTTTTAATTACCCACTAATAGAATTTGATTGCTACGGGTGCGTGTGGATCATTCTTTTTAGTGAATATTTTATGAGATTTCTTCTCAGGTGAGTTGTTCACAGACAACACACCTTAGCTGTAAATTATTTGTGGCATGTGGCCGCTCAAAATATCACCTCAGAGTATTTCTATTCCAGGAGTGGAGAGATGTTACAAAAGCATGACAGCTGTGCTTGAAAGCACTGGAAAGAAAACGTAATTCAAATGCAAAAAAAAAACCCCAAACACCACCACCAACAACAAAATCATATGCCAGAAAACAAATGCATGTTTTCTATTTGATCGAATAACTGTGAATGCATTTTAAACAATATGCATCCATCTCTACTGCTAAATGCTTTGTCCTGCAATAGTATGTTATACAGAATCAAAGTAAATTCTTTTCAGAAACAATTTCCTGCCCGTTTGCAATACACATCTCGTGGTCACCTGGGCAGCTGTGGCAGGTGGACGTGTCACCGGCTGTTAGCACCGCGGAAAAGTGCCTGACATTTCTGCTAACACGGGAAACTCTGGAACTGCTGTTTGCAGGTTGCAGATCACTCACAGTACACTGCCAAGTGCCACGTGGGGTCTGGGTCCTCGGCCCCCCTTGTCCAACAATCTCATTTTGCAGCAGCAGACCCATGCGTTACTCCAGGCTGGCTCTGGGCTGGGGGAGCGATCCCAAACCACGGCGTGAACCCGCAAGCTGCACAGGAGCTCCCTGGGCTAAGCTGAACACGTGGCTTGGCAGCAGACGTAGCCAAAATGCTCTTCTTTTCATGGACTCGTAGCATCGTTGGGGTTGGAAAAGACCTTTGAGGTCATCGAGTCCAACTGTTCACCCAGCTCCGCCAGCTCTGCTATGTCATCAGTTGTGAGCTAGGATATATTTTATACTCTGCTCTATACGAGAATATATTTTATAGGCAGATGAGAAGTAATTAGAAGATAGAATAGATTGATATTGAGGTAACAGAAGGCTCTCATCCCAAGAAATATGAAGTTGGCGAGTTAAACACCTTCTGTCCTCCCAATGTTTGGGCTTCAGCATCTACTGTGCTCCTGGGTCTGAGCTGTGGAGAGGGCACAGAGCAAGGCTCACAAGTGCAGCATGTTTGCTCCAGATGACTGGAAAATAAATAATTTTAAAGATAAATTAAAAAAAAAAAAAATCAGGGCTCAATAAAACAAAAGCACCAGCAGCTGCTGCTTGCTGAGGCAGGACGTCCTCACCTTCTGCACAGGAAAGGTGCACGGGGCACAGCTGTAAACATCTGCCTGGGCATTTGCACAAGCACGCTGTAGCACTTATATTTAAATATTTTAGTTATTTTGTTTTAAGTAACGTCATGATTATCACCAAAAGGAGTTTAGGAAAAAAAAAAAAAAAAGAAAAAAAAAGAGTAAATTGATATCGATGTTAAAAAGATCTCCTCTTTCCTCGAGACACCCCAGCAGCTGTGCTTTGGGGCAGAGAATTGAAACATTAGGCTCCATGAAACTAGTTATGAGCTATTAGTTATTGGTTAATGGGCTAAATTAGTCTCCGTGAAAAATTACCCCCATTTGACTCTATCATAAGCCTTTGGCCACATAATCATGCTTCGAGGAGATAGAGATCTATTAATTAATACTTGTTACTGTTGCCTGGGGCGGTGTTAATTTTGCCCGAGCTCAGGCAGTTGGTTTTCCAGTGTAATTATTCCCGATGGAATACTCGCAGCACATCCCCGCCCAGGGGCTCAGAGTCCCCAGCAGATTTTCTGCCCTCACCCAATAGCTGCTAATGGCCAGTTTGGGTCTTTTAGGGCCATGCCCTTCATTGTTCCCTCAGCCCCACTGCACTTGGGTGGGTGACCTAAAAAAAAAATGAAGTGTCTTTTGAAGATAACGACTGTAACTGCCACCAGTGAAAGCTGCTGGGGAAGAAAGAGAGTGGATCCTAAGGCTTGGCAATAAAAAGCATCTTCAGAAGTTCATGGATATTTTCAGGGAAAAAAGATGGCTGTTAGTGCTAAGCACTGAGATAAACAGCTATGCTGCATTTAAAAGGATGATGCTCTATTTATTCTAGGGATTTTTTTAATTATAAAATCAATGAAGTGTTAATGATTTTAAGCATTACTTCAGCTCACTGGGAGTTCCAAAGCAACTTTTTTTAGTCTATGGCATAAATACATAAGTTGCTCAGTTTGACCAATTTGTCAAGACAATTTCCATTAGTAAACATGAATAGTTAATGAAAGGGAAAACTGGCATGAACAACTTCACTTAAGCGACTAATGACTTACTGGAAAACAAGAAAGACACATTAATATGCCACTTCTTTAAGTATTTGCAGAGCTTAACAACCCAAACATTTCAGTTAAAAACTCCTTTTACTCTTTATGTGTGTATCTGCATTGTTATTGCATATAGATGTCAGCAAATCAGCTCAAGAATAAGCAGTTTTGTGGTTCAAACTAATCACTGCATCTTGTTTACACGTGGCCTTCGCGAGAAGATCTAAAAGCATCTTCACCTTTCATTGCTAAATTAGCTAATCTCTTTGTTTAAAGACAAATACAAAGAGCTTATGACTATAAAACACTTGACGTTAATGTACACAGGAGAGAGAGTTACAGCAGAGTACTGAAAATCCAACTTTAGAACCAGAAGTTGCTCCAGAAGATCTGAAACAAGCTACTGAGAGCAGCTAGCAGATAACGGGCTCTCTGCTCTTCAGCCATCCTCTGGTGCAACATTCCCCTAGAAAATGACATCAAAATCAGCCTTACTAACAACACCTCAGGGCGTTTCAGAGAAAAACAGCAGCAGAAACAGAAATGTGGGCACTGAAGCAAGACTGACAACGGAGCCCTTTATACAAGGAGAGGAGCAGGGAATGCTGTCGGACTTTCTGCACCACGTTGCTGTTTACTGTCAGCCCTGAACTTATCTAAGACCACACCAACGGTGCTTTGACTTTCCCCCCTACCCCTTCTCCCACTGCCAGGCACCTGGGTGGGTCATGCTGCAGCCAGTCCCACTTTCCTGCAGCCCACAGGCTTCCCTGCCCACGACTCTGAGCGGCAGAGGTTTGTTCTCACGCAAAGTGTAAGAGCCAGGATCAAAACCTCTGGTGCTACAGAACCTGCTGACACTCTGCCTCTCCTCAGCGAGGTCTGTGGGGTTTGGTTTTAGGGGATCTTTGGTCTCTGACTGCAGCGCAGGCAGCGCCCACCCCAAGAGAGCCGAGCCCATCTGTCTGCATGGCATGTGTAAAAAGTCACAGTTCTGATGAACACAACTCTACCCAGAGGAGAAGGAAGTCAGCGTTTCTCCAGCAGCAGCTCCCTTCCCAACTGACCTCCCTTTGCCACAAATCTCTTTTGACAGGCGCTCACAATTACTAAAGTGAAAAGCTGTTTCCTTTAGTCACTATCCCCGTAAAATATACTGACTCTCTTAATTACACGCTTATTTTTTTTCCGTAGGCTCTACCCATGCATGTAGGCAATAACTCAAGCTCAGAGGCAGGGGACCATGTAATAGAGCAAGAGCAGCACAGCCAGCTGGAAAACAAGCCACCCTGGAGCCTGCAGGACCCGGGGAACGCTGGTGGGAGCTGGGCACCAGCTCCCCCAGGGACATCTCACAGGGAGCTGTTGCCATCCTGCCACTGGAGCCGCTGATCCATATTTCAGAGGCTTGATGTGGGAGACCATGCCCAGTGGCAGACATCATGTATTAAATACGGGCACAAAGGCTCACAAAATCAAGGGATTCCCAGTCCCACGTGTGCTTTCACTGGGCTCTTCCCCAGTGTTATCAGCAGCAAAGACAGTAGGACCAGGAGTAGCCAGTGGAGCAGGACCCCATGGTCCCCATGACACACCAGAAGGATTATCAAAACTGTCTCAGTTCTCCCTTCAAAATACAGAAAAAGCAAAACAAAACCACTCTCTTGTTCCTTTTAACTTCAATAAAATGATAAGAAAAAGTGGTCAGAAGGCAAATACCTGCAAAGTGCCTTCAACTCGTCCTCTCCAGCAGCACCTCCACACCTGTCTGCCAGAGAGTGAAAAATTAATTGAGTGACTCTTACAGCCCCATCTGCTGAATCTGTGTGTCCTTGGCTCCACAGGTGGTGGTGAAACTGGTACAGACCCAGACACCTTCCCCACCAATATCAGGGAACACCTGAGGACAGCAGCTTTACTGGAAAGCTGAAGGTGATCTGAATGTTATTGACAAGAAAGGCACCAATCGATCTATTTTATATCAGAAGGAAGAGATACTTGTGACTAGCCAGAGCTCACTGAAGATGAAACATTTGTATTTGTTTAAAGAAACGCCCAAGTGAACTGAAAATCTTAATAAATAATCTCTTTTGAGAATTTTTGTGCAGCAATTCAAGAACATCAAAAGCATGCTAGCCAACCCAATTTTATGTGAATTTGATATGGATTTACTCATGGCAGAGTTTGTTTGAAGTCCGCAACAAGACACCTTTCCACTCCTTCACCCCAAAGCATCCTTCTTCCATATTGCAAGGTAGATTAGGAAAGGAAAAAAAAAAAAAAAAAAAAAAAAAAAGAGAGGAAAAAAAAAAAAAACCCAAACCAAAAAAAAAAAAATAAACACCTATAAAAAAGTATTTCTTTGAAAATAATAAAGTAAAACAAAAGATAACTTATTTTCCATATACTGCCTATAATCTACCCAAGCCATTTATAATCTCTGGTGATAATACCTAATTACAATAATCATCAGGAAACAGAAAATGCATAAAGCATTTTAAATCTCTGTGTAGGAACTGAAACACTGTCTTTGGAGCAAAGCATTAGCTGGGACTGCCTCTGATGCCAGGAGCCAGGGACAAACTAAAGAGCAAAGGACAAGACAGCCTGTGCAATAGCAGAGCTGTAAACTTTGATGGTCTTTCTGAAGAACTTTTGAAGGATGGCAGAGCTGCTTTGAGTGTTTTCCCAGCCTTTAAAGAGGAGATTCTCAGTGAACAGACTCTTTTAAAAGTGTCTTGCTGAAAACCTTTCCAATTCCTAACACTCAGGCTTGAGTATCCTTTCCTGCAGTGCCTCAGCCCTACTAATTAGCTCTGCACCAGCAGTGGCAAGATGAGCCCTCAGTTTTCCTAACGGGGAGAGGCACCTCCTCTCCATCAGCACCTGCCTCATCCGCTGGAGACCCTGCCAAAATCAGGGGAACGCGGACACACGGACAATGCTCCTCAGGTGAATGTCGAGAGCTTTTTCCCATGTTATTTCACTCAGACCCATGTCCGTGCTGCCTAGAGATCTGGAAACCTTCTGTAGTATTTCTCCCTTACCGGCCAATGCTCAGCATGGAAAGGGTTTATCTCTACATACACTGTGCTAATGAGATCCACTCAAACCTTTTACCCTCCTGAAGGCAGAAGGCAGAGCTCGAAGCAGGGTGAAAGCACACACAGACATCCACATATTTATGGGGAAAAAAACACCAAAAGCTTTTCTTATGCTGCCAATGCAACTTCAGAGTCTTCCTGCCACTCTCCTCTCACTGCTTAAATTAGTTTGAGAATTGCTGGGGAGGGACCAAGGAAAGAAACAGAAGCAGTTTCCCTGGAGCACAGAATCACCTCGTCTGGCTGATTCACCAAAATCATCAATCTTTTGGGAGAAATCTGGGTCCATTTAGGATCATCTTGGGGTGAGTGAGCCTGCCCGGTTGTGCGGCAGCCACACGTCCCCTGGGTAAGGAGGTCTTGCTGTTGGACCCGGGTTCTCCAGAGACTGAACTCAGTCCTCATCATAAACCTCCATCTAGAAGTCAATAAAAGTCAAAACAAAACCCTTCCTGCAAGCCAATACTGTTCAGTGAGGCCAGGAAATCACTCAGAAAGAGCAGACTCCCTGAATTTCACTATGGTTTGCTCTGGATTTTTTTTCTGCTGAGAGATAAATATAAAATAATGCATTGGGCAAGTCACCAGAAGATGACACTCCGTGTCCGGTAGCGTTTGGCTGTTTTCAGCAGCTGGAAGATGCTCTCGTTCACATCTGCAGCCGCTCCATCAGCAGCCCAACAGTGCCGCTCCTCACGCAGAGGAAGAGCTCTCACCAGAAGAAACTCATTGACTCCAGGTCTTGAGTAGCTATTTGCTGCTGGGTGATGTTAACACTCTTCCTGGAGTTGTTTGGTTGTTTCACCAAACAGCAGGAAATTTGCAACATCAAATTGTTCTTTTGTTGGAGACTCAGGACAACTCCAGGGGTATTTCTTGTGTTTCCTTTCATGCCACCCATCACATCCCTTGGACACACAAGACACCCCACGGCCACTTGCTTCATTTCAGGCTTTGTGTCAGGGCAGTGGTGCAGGGACGATGCAGGGACGGGGACGCTGCTGGACCAACGCTTTGCCAGCCCCCAGAGCTGGGTGTCAAATGGTGTCCATTGGATGGCACGTCCCCACTGATCCAGCTGGTGCTGTGCCTATAAACCCCAAAATACCCAGAAAGAACATGCTGACACTAACCCAGACCCCGTGTATTTTAGCCTAATCACCAGAAGTACCGTGTGGAAATGCTACTTAAGTGAACTCCAAATAGATTCAACCCTTTTTTTATTGACCCTTATTAGTGGGAACTAGGGATCTATTTTCAATCTGCAGCCTGGAGAAAGATCAGTTCATCCCACACGGAAAGAGAGGGGAGGGTAAAAATAATTTCCATTTCTTTGCCCTGGGCAGAAGCTTCAGTGAGATGTAACAGAACAGCTGAGGCAGCCCTCCTCCTCCTCCTCGGCACCATTCTGCCCGTGACACTGGAGGGAACTCAACAGCCTGAGCCCCTCAGCCAGCAGCAACCTCCACCTCTCCAGTGCACCCTGGAGAAGCCCCACAGATCCACCCCCAGCCCTGGCCCTGCAGACCAATGTCCCAGTTGTAACAGCAGCTTTTTGCTCTCAGTGTTTCACCAAAGGACTGCAAAGCATCAGTCACATCCAAATGAACTTTAACTTTGCTTCTCTGAGAATCCAGAAACAAGCCTGTTTTACAAGTGCTAGAAATAAAGAGAAACTTCATGGCTTTCCTGAGACCACCTCCTCATGCACCTGAGGACTTTGTGCAGAACCACCAGCCCTCATCAACTGCACTGTCCACAGTTAACCCACAGCGTTTAAAGCTTCCACAGTTAACCCACAGTGTTTAAAGCTTCCACAGTTAACCCACGGTGTTTAAAGCTTCCACAGTTAACCCACAGCGTTTGAAGCTTCCACAATTAACCCACGGTGTTTAAAGCTTCCACAGTTAACCCACGGTGTTTAAAGCTTCCACAGTTAACCCACGGTGTTTAAATCTTGGACCAAACTGGAAGGACGCAACTTCTCTTGGTTGACAAATCCCATTGCAGAGTATTTTTTAATATCAATTCTCACCTCCTTCATAGCAAGATGGTTACGAGAGAAATGGAAGAAAGGAAAAAAGCAGGGGAAAAAAAAAAAGTTATCTTCTGAACTGCACTCAGAGGACCAAGACTGCATCCCAGTCCTGTCTCTGCAGCAGAGTACCTTCCCTGTCAGATATCATACAGTTTTCATAAACTCAGGTCATTGATTTCTTACTAGAAAGCTCTTCTGGTAAGAAAAAAAAAAAAAACACGGAGTGTGATGTGGACAGGACAGTTCGGTCACCAACGGTGTGTAGGGCCAGCACAACGAGGAGCAAAAGCAGGGCTTTGGTCAGCAGCCAGCTGAGGGGTGGATGTGTAGAGCAGAGATAACACGACATCTCATGTAAGACATGGAAACTGTATTTACAGTTTCAGAGAACAGAGAGCAGGGGGAGTGCCTGTGTGACCAGCACTCCCACTGCTGCAACAAACCCCTTCTGCAGATGACTGATGGAGGCAACTGGAGCTGATACTTCCACTGTTTTTTTTTTTATTAAGAAAATGATCATTCTCTTGGGAATCATGCAAGGAAAGACATTTTAGTTTGGAGAACTGAAAAGCAGTGCTTGTTTTCTGCAAGGCATCGACAGCCTCACTCAGTGTTTTTGTAAGCTGGCGCGCATGGATGGGCACCCGTGAATCACCGTGCCGACAGCACCTAGTTAGCAGTCACCTTGTGCCGTGCCTCCCACGGCAGTCATTTGTGCAGCTGAGATATTAAAAAAGTGTCTTTCCTGGACCTGCTTACCATGAATGCCCTGCAGACAGCTGAATTAGTGGAAATGCAGGCGGCTGTTGTCATACCGTAAGCAGCCCGGGCTGGAGCTGCCTGCCTGCATTTCCCCAGCGAGCTCTTTACATCTCTCTGAGCCGATCGATTTGCAGTCAGCTTTCTGAGGGATGAGTTCAGATTCCCCAGGCGCAGGCATGCGGAAAGAGTGCGCGAGTTAATTCACTAAACTGCACCCTGATCCTTCCCCAGCCTCTGCAGGAAACGCACGATGGAGACCAGGGCGACCTTGTCCTTCCTGCTAAAGTTGTTTTTAAAGAGGTGCCCTACCTACAGATTCAGATTTGTGAGCGACTGCTGGGTGCCAAGAACAGCAGGTTACCCTGAAACGAGGGGAGGTGGAAACAAAATAAAAGGAAATGAGGATGCAGATGGAGGAGGACTGGGGCATCCTGAGAGGAGAAGGAAGAAAGAAAATAAATCAGTAGGAAGTAGGACTAACAATTTTAGAATTCTCTACCCAACTCTACCCAAACTTTTATTTAGAGTTATTTATCTAATTCTTCCATCATGTTTTCCCCCAAGTCCTTTCCCCCTAAAATCAACAGAAATAGCTACAGCCTTACAACAAAATGTCATTTTCTCAGTACATTCTTTTTCTGGAGCAATCATTCACAGATATGATATAAGCAGGGTGCCTGGACAACAGCTTTTCAGTGCAGGGACTTTATTTGGAAGTGTATAAAGCCCTAAGAACTAATAAAATATTCCAGACTTCCCAAGGCAAAGCATGTGCAAGATAAGAAGGGTCACCCCCGAATGGATTATAAATACACACCGTGCATCAAGTCTCTCCGAATTCCCTCCCCTCACCCCACCCACTTTTTAACACAAAATAAGAAAATACAGAAATATCTCTGAGCCTACTGGGAAGCTGAAGGTGGCACTGGAGGAGCTGCAGAGCGCTGCTCCCCCCACGGCTTCGCCCGCTGCCGCGCGGGTCAGAGCAGAGATGCTCCTTTCCCGCGGAGAGCTGGGCAGGTGGGAAGCCAGAGCAGATGCCACGAGGAGCAGGGGTAGATGAGAACAAGCCTTGCGAGATGCAAAGCAGGACCATAATAAAACTATCACCAGAAAACAGATGCTGGAAAATTCTAATGCCACTTCAGCGCAGCAACAGGCAGATCCAAACGCGCACCAGTACGGGAAGGACGTGGGTGGCCCTGCAGGGCAGGCAGGGAAACAGGCTGGAATTCATTGCACATCGATACCCACACAAACACTTCAATTTAATGTGCACAAGTAAAGCTTTCATTTCCATTAATTTGCACGATAAACATCTTCACTAATTATACACTGTGCTTACACTAATCACCTGCCTGAAGCCATCAGATTTTATGTGGGGTTCCTGTCAGATCTCATAAACCAAATAGGGCTGGATCAGCTGCTTGGATGAAAAGCCTCCTTACGATACACCCTGGTGCTAAATAAGGTAATTGGTTGCAATTCTTCCTTCTAAATGGGCAGAACAGCAGCTAATTCTCAGTGGCACCTGCCTCCGGTACTGCCCGCTCATTGGCTTCACAGACCCCACAATAAGGCTATTGAGTCTTCCTCGATGATTTTTCCATCAGGATGCTCGTTTTTGCCTCCTACCAAAATTCCACCCCCATGCTGGCTTCATCCATCCTACCTACTACATTCCTGCCCCAAGATGCTTTCTTGTTCAGAAATAGCCCATTTCGGAAGCAGATGGGCTGGTCTGTGCTTTTGACACGTGTTAGAGAGAGAATTAATGCAAAAAACACTGAGCTAAAGTGCCTTGATAATGACTCCAGGTTATTGTGTACAGTCACCAACAAGACCACCACCAAAGAGGGATTCCTGTGCAAACCAGAGTACGCGGCAGGATCTTTTCCCACCTTTACCCATTCTTCCCCCAGTACCCTGGCTGCAGCAGCACACCCAGGGTCCAAGAGGTGTGTAGGAACATGGGCAATGTCCCAGGAAGCCTCACCAGCAGGCCATCAAAACTGCTCTCTGCCCACCACCCCTCCTGCTTTACTCACCAATGCTGTGAGCAGCACTCCCATGAGAGTGACTGGCCTACGGGCCACGGTCCCTCCAGCCCTGCTGCAGCAGCCAGGCTGGGCCAGTTTGGCCCTACAGCACCTCGGACACAGGTGTGTCCATCCATTTGTCCTTCTGAAGACAGGGAATGGGGCTTCAGGTGAAGCCATGGGCATCCTCAGGTTTGTCTTGGCCAGCCCTCCTCTTCAGAAAGGTGCTGAGCACTGGGACTCCCCCAGCAGCCAACTCTGAGGGCTGCTTGCCAGGGTTTGTATGAATTCCTGTTTCATTTGTAGACAGACTAGAGAAGGGAAACCAATAGAAAGAAAAAGGCAACCACCAAACTTGCAACAGACTTTGTCCCGCTATTTTATTTTGGTACGCTCAGAGAAAATCTATAGCATCCTGCCAGATCCACACATGGAGCTGCAGCACATCCCCAGCACCACGTCCACACGTGGCATGCCCAGTATCTAACGTGAAGACAAGCCCCCTAAGCCCCAGCACCCTCCTCCTCCTGACACTCTCCCCAGTTGCCCTGAAGAAATCGTTTATTTCAAGATGATTAACTCTGCCACGGCAGCAGCCCCGTACGATTCTGAATGCGCTCTGCAAATGTTTCTTTATTAATGAAATTAAACATCAGAGACACACGCTGTCAGGACAGATTGATGCACTAAGCTCTTCTTTAGCCCGGGTCTGATAAATCGCATGCAACACTTACAACAAGATTTGCAAGGGGTTATTAAATAGCCTGGCTACTTTTCACTTCCCAGGCTCTGATCCAATGAGGTTGAAACTAGTATCTCATTATAATTGATTAGAACCGCTGAACCATTTCATGATGAATTAATTTCATACTTAAATATAGATAAAAACAACCAGACTGGAATGACCTCTAGCCATAAATATAATAATAATAAAAGAACAAAATCAAAATTACTCTTTAAACGTGGAATAAACTTATTTTTATCATTGATTATCACCTGTAGTGATAGTGGCTTCAGCAACCTCACACACCTAAAAATTTAACATGAAATAGTTTTGAAAAGGATGCAGAAAGCAGCAATTAAATGTTTAGTTTTACTGGTCTGGAGGAGTTCGGTGTCATTTGTAATAGCCAGTCTCCTCTGTTCTCTGCTGTACCCTCTCCTTGAGAAGAACACAAAAAGTGTATTTTATTTTTAAAATTTTGCTGTTGAAACTTTTTCTCCTGATTAAAATATCTTCTCTTTTCTTGGGGGAAGGGAATAACATTTTTTCTACTTCTTATGAAAATAAATCAAAGCAGAGCAGCAAAATGCATTTGTTCTGGAGTTTCTAAAATGGACTTTAACAAATGGCCTGTAAAACTCTCACAGTATGCTGCAGAATCAGCATCTAGAGATGGAATTTGGTTTTTCAATGCTGACCACCTGTGACGATCGGCCCAGCAGCAGCCAGAGCAGTTATCTTTGTTTTCAGAGCAAGTCATTTGTCACCAGACCCCAGAAGAAGGGAAAACAGGCTCTGATATCTAGGCAATAAATTAATCTTTTTAGTTTGTTACAAAGCTCCTTTGCCTGGCCCAAAACATTCAGCTGAAGATCCCTCCTACACGAACCCTTCGGTGCGTATCGTTCGTGTTCTTGCCTGGATTTGGGAGATTTTATGTATTCTAAACATTTCAGAAAGTCGCATTACAAGGAACCACAGCGCGAGGCCAGGTCCCTTAGGCGTCTGCGCTGGCATTGCAGGTTCAGAAAGAAAAATGAGGCAGAGACTGTCAGCCTGTTGCTCAAACACCCTCCTTGAGGGCTCCCATGCTCATCCCTGGACGTGTTCAGGATGGCTTCCCTTTGGACAGTGATGGTTCACTGAGGGCACGACTCCCCAGAAACACTCATCAGAGGGGAGAAGGTTCAGAGACCGAGATCTGGACGTTCCTGCCGCTGCCCCGCGGGACCTGCGAAGCGGCTCTGCATTCCTGGCCAGCACTGGGAGACATCGTCGAGGAGCTGACCTCTGTGCCCCGTTACAAAAAGGCTCAACCGTCACCAAACACGAGACCTGCGGCAGGCTGGTGGGGAGAGCAGCCTGAGCGAGTCCTGGGGAGGGAGAAGAGGGCAGGGAACCATGGAAGCAGAAGACACCTCTGGGGCACTCTTAAATGAGTACAACCCAGTGTGGAAATAGACCTTCAGCATTTGCTCCAGGGTTTGCCTGCAACAGCAGGGCTCCCGGCTTTGTCTGATGGCAAATTGCTTCCCAAAGCCAGTATGATCCTCACAAGCCTCCAAACCCCAAATCTCAGCTCGCAGGAGACATCACGCAGCCTGAGCATGTCTAAACACAGTCCAAGGCCTAAATGTGATTTGCCACCTCTTTGAGACAGAGCTTCCTACAGAGACCCATTTTCTTACGATTTACCTTCCCCCAGAACTCAACAAGCTCCAGGGGGTTGGTTAAACACACTTGTCCTTTTTAAGATGATGTCAGGCTTTCCATACAGGATGAGCTGCAGGACTCCTCGCTGGCCTGCCCCTGCTGTGGACATACTTTGGCAGCAGGTGCAAATGCCTTTGAGGCTCCACCTAAAGCCATCTGGTGGAACCCAGAGACCAGGTCTGCACCTCATCAGAGGTGATACAACACACCAAGACAGCAAGCACCAGCGACACCATCCCTGGAGCAAGGTCAGGGTGCTCAGCACCCACTCACCTCTGCTCTCCACCAGCCCACTCACCAGATCCTTTCAGCCTGGAGCTGCCCCTTCCCAGAGGGCTGGGGTGCACGGGCAGAACGGGCAGGGGTGTTTAACACCCAGACCAGCTGCCTCCACAGACCAAGCACCTCCATCAGCCCATGTGGCTCAGAGAAGGTGGGTGCGCCCTGGGAGGCCGTCCCTGCCCCCAGGTTTAGTAGGGTTTCAGAGTCACATGCTTCTTCTAAAAAGCCCAACTTCATCGTCTGTGAGTTCATTATTGTCTCCTTGGAAATTTATCTGCCTAATTTTCAACGACATCCAGGAGAAGTTCTGCAAAGAATGATTTTTTCCTTCTTACTGCACATAAATACAGCACGCAACTCCCCTCCTGGATGGATCTGTCCAGACTAATAACCCAAGCTAATTGCAAGACCGCACATCACTCCACATCTCCTTCCAAAAAGCCTTTACAGCACAGCACTACAGTCAGAAGTCTCTGTCACCTGCAGCCACTGGCTGGGAGCTGAAGGCACCCAAGGGCCAGGATGGACCCTCAGCTGCACAGACCACGGCAGTCAGGGCAACTTGGATACCTACAACAGCTGAGGAGGAGCAAAGGAGTTCCTTCCCATCTCTGGAAGAAACAAGAGTCGCTCCTCAGGAGCTTGATTAACGGCTGACAGTAGGCGCGCCATGGCCAGGGGCGAAAGGGAGGCTGCTAAAATTGTGACAAGACAAATACCACTGATGGGTTTCAGCTGCAGGTCCATATCCATCTAGAACATATGGTATGGAGGTGTATGAACAAGACCACGCTATTCTCTGCGGATCACTGTCGTAGAAAGCCTTTTGCTTACGCACGCGCAGGAAAGGAAACAAACAGCTCTGGTGAGGATGGGGCAGCCAGTGCCGCCCCCAGGAAGGCACCAGTGAATTCCTCCACCCCACATCCACGTCCCTCTGCAGCCATCTGGAGATCCTCAGCCCTGGCCACGAGGGGAAACTGCAGCAGGGTCAGACCCCCGCACCAGCAGCAGGGTGGGAAATGCCTTGAGGTGGAGAGCTGCTCCCTCCCCCAGTGTTGGAATTGTCTGAACTGGAAGAATCCGGGGCTCAGTGGCTGCATGCTGCTAATGCTTCCTACACCTGAACGCTTAAAATACAGCCCAGAAAGTAAAAGATGTTTAAAAATTATTTGACAGATGTAAAGTAAAGAATGTATTTGCCAGGACAAAGCTCCTCAAAGTTACCCAAGTGCCATTTTCTCCAGTGTACAACGTAAGAGAATATGGTATCGTGGTACAACCTCCCGAGGAACAGGAGGTGGTGCACATCAGGTAGAATTGAAATTCACTTTCTTCCCCAGACAGCTGGCAAGGTGATTCACAGAAGGTGACAATCAGACTCTGCACAGCACCAGCAAAGTAGAGGATGCATGGCATGGAGCAACGTTAATGATTTCTGCAGACCCCAATTTTCACCCAAGCAGAAGAAATGCCAAACAAAGCCCAGCCACAGGCTGGCACAGCGGCTCCACGTGGCGATTCACGAACTGCACCGACTGATCGTTATTGCTGCGGGGAAAAAATGCACTGGAGGCATTGAAAGCCTGGCTACTGGCATGCTGTGCTCCCTTCTTCCTCCATTGCACCTGCAATAGCTGGACTTTCACCAAAAGCTGTACTTCTGGAGGAGTTTGGAAGTGGTTAACTTCACTTTTTTCCCATTGAGAGTGATGTTCCACTCCTACCCTTCCCAAAAACAAAGGATTAATTAAAGCAGCATTGATCTTCCATTCCTTATATTAGCTTCTATTTGATCTGAAAGCTTAATAAACTATTTCTGGCATACAATGAAATATTGTGAGTCAAATTCAGATGAGAGTTCGCAAGCAGTGTCTTTCTTAATTACACTCAAAATGCTTACGCAGGGAAATACCGGAGTCAGCTTTCCATTTCAGTACTAGTGAAGAGCTCGTGGAAGTAAGAGAGTCCACCCTGAATGCAAGCTTGTCAGCCCACTCGTCCGCCTGTCTTTCTGCACTAGTGTGGATGTGCCATCACTACACGGAGCCCCTAAACAAGGTGGTGTTCTGCGTTTAACCAGCCGCCTCCTAAGATGAGGCATCTCCTTTCATCCCCCTTTTTTTCACCTTTTCTGTCAAGGGGCAACAGCAGCAGATCTGAGAGGGCATCTCACGAAGGACCGTGCTCCCTCCCTGCGGGCTCCTTCACTTCCTCCTCCCGCTGTCGACGTCACCACCGAAAGAGCTTACAGTTAATCAGTGCAGTTAATCATTATGGATTCACTCCAAAATAAAAAAGATTTCAAGGTTTATACTTCAATATAAAGTTCAGACTCAGCTGTATCCAGTTGTTACCTGAAACAGCTAATGCAGAAAAAAATCCCTATCAGGAAAGTATCAGAAGTACAATAGATACCTAAATGTGTATATTGAAACGTTTGTGAAACAGAAAATTCCAATTCAAGTTATATTTATAATTTATTTTCAGTGGGGAAAAAAATAATAAGTCTTTAATCTGCAGTTGAGCCCTAAATGTTTTTTTTTTTTTGAAAGCGAGCACAAAAGAAACAGGAATATAGTGAAGCTGAAGCTTGATTTTCAATCTGAAAGTACTTCAGGGAACAATTTTCCTGCTATCTACTGCAGCTTTGGGCATGTTATTTTGTTATTAGTCCAGGAACAACTTTTTTTTTTTTTTTTTTTTTTTTTTTTAATGCATGTGATTGTTCAGCAAATTACAGTAATTCAAGTTGTCACCTGAAGCTCCCAGTATGCTGATTCCTGGCACGCTGAATCTAAAATCCCTTTCGTACACCGCAGAGCCCCATTGCAGGGCTGCTGGGCAGCACCAGCGGAACGCTGCCAGTGCACCACGCAGATCTAAGCGACTCGCAGTCACGAGGCCCACAGAGCCCCTGTCAATAGGCTCTGTCCACGCAGCGAGTCACGACAGCCACCCTGGGAATGCCCGAGCCCAGCTGGAAGCAGCCGAAGGGGAGCAGGGGCTTTTGGGAGGCAGCTCCTGGTGCTGGGGGCTCATTCTCCCAGGCAGGGTGTGCACGGGAGGCTGTCTCCACCCTTTCCCTTTGGGAATGTCCCAGTTCCCTTATTTAGGGGTCCCTTCACTTCTCCAAGTTACAGACAGGCTCCCAAGCTTCCCTTGCTTGCCACGCTGCCCTGTCTTCTCATCATCAGAAAAGTTTTTGAAGCTTCATAGAGGATATTAAGATGGATATTATGATCTCACCTTTTTATACTTGCTGAATATTTAAAGGTTTTTAGCTCCCTCAAAATAAATCTTTTCCGATTGGAAGGACAGAGGGCTACTGTTTCCATAACAACCACTCCTCAGAAAAATCTTCTTTGGGTAAATACAGCAGAATTAACTGCACGGTTTTAATATTTAATCATATTCTGTTAGATGTTTATGAAACAAGGTAAACTTTATTTCACCTTGCCTCTCTACCATCTGTCTCATTGACCAAAACACAGCTCCTCTCACACAACCAAAAGATAGTAAAAGAGAAGCCCCCATGAACTCATTCATTACACTGTTAAGCAAGCTGATAGCACCACTGGAAAAGAAATAAGATTGAAAATTGCTGATGCATCTTCCATCACTGCAATTTCCACAAGGTTAGAAAAAGTCACATTGGATAAAATCTTGGGAGTGCTACAGCAACAGTCTGGGTAATAAATGCAAAATGGCATTCTCCATTTCATACGATGCGCAGAGAAACTTGGAGTCAGAAAACCTGAAATCACGGTGTGGTTTGCCCAGTTTGGATCTGAGAGTTGAGCAGCAGTCTGGGGGCCCTGGCACCCCGTGCAGCAGGCGTGGAAAGCACGCGTGCCTTTCTCGGGTACAAGGAGCGGCTGAAGGGGGAGGGTATCTTGATGCTCACAGAAGCTGAAATCCACACGACGCAGCAGACTCATGGAGTCTGGAAAGACATCGTTTAACTTCAGAGCCACTGGAGCTCAGGTGCGTTCCCAGCACCGACTCTGCAAGGCCCTGAAGAAATGAGGCTGTGGAGGACGTTGCCCTCAGCTGCCCACAGCCACCACCCCCACGTACCCTACTTGGTACAGCACCGGGAAAAGGGTTTGTTGATGTTCTTTTTAAATCAGTCCAGCTCATTTCTAGGATGTTTCTGTGCCTTTGCAGATTCGTTCCCATGCGTACCCCACCCAACAGGTCACTGCCAGAAATGCCGACGCGTAAGAAAAACATTTGCCACAAATATTGCACAGCAGCCGATGCCAGAGGCCTGCCTGGGCATCCACGTGCACTGAAACCCAGCGCAGAGATCTCTGTTTCTCCATCCAGAAAGGGAAAAGCACTTGGCCTGCTAATCAGATCAAAACCGCTGGGATCTCAAATTAACTTTCCACATATGAATGAGCTATGAAATTGGAGTTTGTAGGTTAAAAGTTTTCACACAAAACTCGGTAAACATTTTCCACCAGCTACAGTTGAAAATAAAACCTTTAAATTGATCTTAAGCTGCTTTTTGCCACGCTTTGAACTATCTAACATACTAGACCTTACACATTTCTGCCCATTTTTAATAGGAGCAACTCAGCGGAAACTCTGATACGTGGAGCAGGTAGAGTATATTTACAATATGTAAATACATTTCTTTTGAATTTTAATAAAATTTGATGCAATGACTGGCTGGTTTTCTACTGCAAAAAAACCTTTGGCTTTAGCCTTAGAAAAAGTAAAAAAAGCATCTCTCTCCTCACCAATTAAAGAGAGTACTGTCTAATAACCAGGGAAGAATACTTACTATTCATCTAATTTTTAACCTCTCAGAATAATAAATTTGAAGACCTGACCTGCAACCTCAACTAAAAAGCTCCTTTGAAGGTCTTGATAAAGAAAACATCTCATGCCGGCCATTTCTTCCTCAGGATGGCTCAGCACCACTTATGCAACTAAAGATGCAATTGAGGTTGTGCCAGAACATCACTGAGCATTATCCTGGGCCACCCGACTCGAGTATTTTAATCAGCACACAGACTCCCGACCGGCTGCGTTATCCCATAGCAAAGGGAGCCAAGAAAAAAAGAGACCAAGAGGCAGGTACCCACTGAAACAAATGCAATAAAGCAATTAGGCTCCCTGAAGTTAAAAGCTATAGAAATGTTGTTGTGGCAAAGGCTGATAAACCATAAAACACGATCAAAGGATGCGCCCATCAGGTTGGAAGCAGCCAAAAGGAAAAATAAAAACCACTGTAAGAGCAGGTTCCTTCATGCTGGCTTTTGGAGTACGCTGCTGACGTCTAACCAGCTTATCCCAGGACAGGCTGCTAAACCCTGGTCGGAAGGCCCTGGCCTTACCCAGCCATTGCTTTAGGAAACACAGTTCCCACAGCTGAAGGCAGTTATTTTCCTAGAAGTTTTCATCAAGAGAAATCTTGCCAGGAGGTCTTTGATACCAACAGGTTCCTGCGTTGCCGGGGGGCGGCCCCACCACGGGCAGGCACCGAAGTGCATGGTGAGGATTTTGGCAGCCAGAAAGCGGGTGCCTGAGAAGCAGGGGACCTTGGGCATCTTCCAGCTGCATCCCCTTGGAGGGATCTCAGCAGCTAATTAAGCTATCAACTTTTCAGCATTTGAATGAGCTCATGTATCTCTGTACAGCATCACCATATGTTGTTTAGACAGACCATTACTGTTGCTTCATTCGGGGCCAAAAAGCTGAAATTAAAATAAATCCCTCTAGAAACAAGCAATTTGGTTCCCTTGAAAATGTGGACAGGTTGTCTCAAGGCCATCAAGCTTCAGGAACTTTCCACTCCCCCTGAAAAGTGATTCTGTTGTTGGCCGCCTCCAGCTGTGCTCAGCACTGTGCCCATCCCAGCTTCCCCAGCAAGCACTGCTCAGCACCCAGGCAGAAGACAGACAGTGTCTGACCCTGTGCAACTCAGGCCACTGCAGCAGACGTTGGTCCCACTCTGATGATGGCACCTGAATCTGTAGGACATCAGACAACTCCCAAAACATCTGTTGACTGATGTTTTCCTTCCTCCACCCTGATGCCATCACAGATGCTCCCAAATCACTATTTGTCAAAAATCTTATTCCCACCTTGACCCTTCCATAACCTTGTACGATCACATCACAGCTGCATCCCAAACTAATGGATCCTTTATCTTCCACAGACCTGCATTCACCAAAGATAGCTTCAAAGTCTTACTCATTTAGTTTAAAGTTTATGCCCTTTCCAGTTCAGACCACAACGGCATTGCAAGACCTCATAAAGCCTAAAAGGTGGTCCACGTTCAGTCGATGTCCAAGAGCAATAGGAACTTCTGCTGGTGGCAGCCCAGCGATGACAGCGAGGAGGGGCACGTGACTGGCCGCATCTCCTTGTCTGACAGCTGCCAAAGGCCCCTTCAAAGGCAAGCTATGATTTACCGAATAGCCTCTTCTCCTGACGCATGTTGACAGAGCAAACATCCACCCACGGTGCGAAGGGGCAGAAAACACACCAACCATCAGCTGCCCGAGGCTCTCCCGCCGTGTCCCAGCTCTCCAGGCCAGCTCACAGAGGTGGGGAAAATCTATTCTGGAGCCGGGTGAAAACAAAAAAAACTCCTCCTTACTCTCCGGCAGCACCTTCTTGCTGCAGCTTCTCCTTCCAAGCATTAAGTGCACTTTCCATATCAAAGGCAAGAGGCCGATCTGGCTGCATTTGACACTCAGGGCTTTTTCCTTTTAACAGGCAGAGCGAGACATGGCAGAGGATCCTGTAATCAAGGAAACACCAACACAACAGGTTCCTTCAGTGAAAGCTGCCTGAGTGTAGCGATACCTCACGGTGTCTGCAGAGTAATAAGCAGTGGAAAGAGTTGGTCAAGCTAAGAGAAATGTAAATTGCTGAATTTGGGCTTACTGTGCAACGAAGCAAACCGCAGCACAGAGACGAGCAGGGAAGGACGAGCCAAATCAGAAGGTAGAGGACATGCCAGAGTGAGCCGTGCTGTTTCATGCTCCTGAAGGCATTTAGCAGCCAGCAGCAGCTTTTTCCTCTATGTTGAGATATCAACGTGTGCAATGTTTTCCTGTCACTGGAGCACCTTAAAGCACCTCTCGGTAATTGCAGGCAAGAGAAGTCTCTTGCAAAGAAAGTGTCCATCTTTTCTAGAGGACTCCAGCACACCCTCTGCACAAACACGGTCTGAGCCGCTGTTCAAAGCCTCGGATGCTGGCACCACAGTGAAAGAGAAACGTGCTCCAGTGACAGGACCAGCAGCTCTGCGCACACAGCAATGTCCTGCTCCAGCCTCGTACCTCCACAGCATGCAGGGACCTCAGTCCTGTTAGAATTAAGATCAGTCCTGGTTTCCTTCCCATGCCCTGGTCCCAAGCAGTCCCGCAGGGGTATAACCCCAATGGGCATGACACGAGCCAGTGCCCGGTGACGCAGCTTGAGAGGCCCTCAGTTGTAAAGGTGACAGTGAGAGGATGGAGGTGACACAGGGCAAGAGAAGCAGGAGCATCCTAAAGAGCAGTTTCTTCTCCAGATTCACTTTGCCAAGATGAATTGGGAAAAAAACATCCATATGTATCTAAAGAAACATCAATTCCAAGGCAATCCTATTTACATGGCTCACTAACTGAAGAAAATATGAATTAAGAAGGCTCTACAGAGGGCAGAGGAACATGCCCTACCCTGGTCCCATGTCACTGCTTGACGTTGAAAGGTTCATTCAAATTCCCCCCTCAAGAAAATAAAAAAAAAAAAAATTCATAAAGCCTTTTAAACAGTAGCTTGCAAAACCCCAGGCTGCACAGCCGCTCTCCCAACAACCGCAGCGTGATGCAAAAACCCCAAAGGTTTCACTTGTGTGTGATGTTACAGATGAACGATGAGATTCGCGTCGTTAGGAGCTGTTTGGTTTTGAAGCTGAGGAGATTACAGCAGGAAAACAAACTGTTGGCTTTTGGCAACCTCAGAACTACCCGTACAACACTGTGAGGAAGTCAAGACCAAGGTTAGACAGGCACTGAGGTCAAAAAAAAAGGAACCAGAGCCTGGCTTCCAGCTGGGAAGAGGGAAACATTAAGGAATAACTATCAAAACCATTAAAGAGTTACAAGAAAAACATTTTTTAACAGGCCTCAGTGTAATAACTGCCTGGCACAACACAAGTGGCACTGGGGCTTCTCACAAGGCAACATCTGGGTGGGGGGAGGGGGGGAAGGGAAAGGGTTGGTGCTAAGGATGGGAGCCTGAATTCTGCAAAGTAGACAAAACAATCTCTTGGGAAGTGCTGCCATCCCTCGAGGGACTGAATTCCTCCCACTTCTCATAATGCAAATTAAAAACAACTAAACGTGTGTGAAGAGTTTGATTTATCAAGGGTCTAGGAAGTGGGGAAGGGCTGTGACTCAGAGCCACTGTAAATCAGCTGTCACAAACTTGGCTCAAACCATCTAGGAGGAATTGAATTCCAGTTTGCTAATGCCATTATTAAGTACTTTGGCAACATGATGTTACAAGGATCGAAAACGGCGCTGTGTAATTGACGATTTTACACCGACAACACATCCAAGCAGCAGGGAGGGGAACGCTGCGTGGCAGGGTCCACCCTGCGCTCTCCAGGGGCACAGGGACCCCACCAGCCCCTGGCACTGCCGGGAGCGCTTGGGGCATCGCCTCGAAGCTGTGTGAGCTAAAGGAGACAGCACAACTCTAATACAAACACAGCAATAGGAAACCAAAGGCACATCCACTGACCTGACAGCTTGATTAAACTGAAAGGTTGGGGGTTTATCCCCCGCTGATACAGCTTTGTATAAGGAAGCCTGGAATTTCACTGGGCACGTAGCAGCCCCATATGCAGCCAGTGATGACACAGAACTGGTCTGCAGTGCAGCAAGGAAAGTGACACGATTGACCAAGGCACAGCCTAAGTCGCTCAGGCAGGACTTTCCCAAGGCACCTGCCCTCACTGCAGCGACCCCAGGGGCTTCCTGCCCAGCCCTGGGATGAAGAAAGTCTGTGCCTGGGAAAGTCCAGCTCCCTGGGAAGTGTAACAGGGAACAGCTCGAGCAGCTCTACTCATCAGCTGGGGCCATTTACCCTGGGCTTTCTGCAACAGTAAATTTCCAATTTAAAAGATTAAGACCGGGGCTGTGAGGAGATCTGCCTAAAGGGCTTTTTTCTGTGACTCACTCGCTCTGTTTCCTGACAAGATCACTGAAGGCTGAGAGATGTCAAACCTGAGGAATTCAAAACAATATTGAAAATGGCTCCAAAGTGGGGGTAGTGAAAGTATGAGCACAGGCAGGAATTTTGCCATTTCAACATGTTGCTATTTAATTATCATTATTCACAGATCATTTTGGAAATCAAAATGTTATCCTAGCACTGTGGTTCCACATCTTTGCTTTCTCCCAGAGACAGGGAGAAAGAGAAAATGCACATCATGGAGGAAAGGTTTGCAGCACCCGCCACCCACTGGTGCTCGAGACAGTCCACGGAAGGGAGCCGTGCCGAGCGGCGCCAGCAGCTCAGCGCTGCCAGTTGTGTGTTCTACGCTCAAGCTTTGGCCCCGATGAAGAGTTTGGGTATCTGATTAAGTGCCCATACATAGAAAATTAATACAGATCTGATGTCACGCTGCAAAGTCAGTTGCCATGTTTTCTGTTAAAGAAGCATGCTTTCAGAATCCTTATTTGGACTGTTTTCAAGCTTTAGTACATCCTGAGTTCAAGAGAATTCTGTCATAAAGTTCATTACGAGTGATTTAATTTTCTGCATGCTCCAGTCTTTAGAAGAGATGCAAAATCTTTGGTTTAGAAAATCATTAAACATTATCGTGCATGAGTACAGGCTGCACCGTAACAACTGCCGTGACCAGGTGCCTATCAATAACTTCCAGCCATGTACAGCGTGTAAACAGGAATATGCTTAAATTAAACTCAAAATTATTATTACAGTATTATGGCAGAGAAATAATGCAGATGTTATCACGCTGCATTAAGCAGTTAAGGTCATACTAATGGCAACAGTTCCTTTCATAGCAGTCATGGAGCACTTGACATGAAACAGAAAGATTCATTAAGAGAAGAAATTGTGCTTTATGGATGGGGGAAAGTGCAGGCTCCATCTATTTTTTTTTTTTCCCCCTGTATTTGTTCTCCTTTATGGGAGGATTTTGTAGGCTACTGTTCGCTTGACTGACAAGTATATATGCACAGTTAACCTTCTTATTAGCTAAACACTTCCTTGGGGAAGTCTAAAACCCCTGCATAATGACCAGTATGTATACTTTCTAATGCAGTTGATGGGTTTTGCCTTAAGAAAGGCTCAGGGCTAAAATGAGCTCAAGTAGCATATTACTTAGAAATCCTCCTTTGCTTTACAAGCACAGGCTTAAAAAAGGTTTTAGTGAGCTCTGACTTAACCCTCTCGCCACTAACAATGGGCACGTTCACCGTGATGTCCTCACAGGCAAGGAGGTTAATACTGCACATTAAGAATACACTCATAGGGTATTTACACAGGTACTCATAGCTAATTTGGCTTCCTAAGTCACAAACCTACCATTAAGTGAAAGCTGCTTGATAACATAAGTTTCAAATACATCCAGAATCCAGTTTCCAGATCTCCTTTCTCCAACAAATAAAGAAAACACGAGGCAGTGAGTTTTGAAGTCTTCAGCACCTTGAATTGCAGTGGGAAATAGGGCCATTCTTTCAGAGATCTGCAAAAGGACGCTCAGGAGGACTTCAAAATACAGTTTATTTGGGAAAAAAAAAAAAGCCTCTAGCATATATATATCTTTTGTACCTGGTTTTCATTGCTTTGCATTATAATTACTACTTTGACTGAAAACAGAGGGCCAGGCTTGAGCCTTGGGATTCAGCATCAAGAAACAAGTGTGCAGCAGGTTATTTAGTTGTGAGAGAACCAAGGGAAGACAAAATGCATGGACTACAGATACAGAAATCAGTCATAGTGTAGCTCTCAACTGGGAGGGGTGAAGGTAAGCTTTAATCTTGTTTTCTGGGAAATCCATTCATATTATTTCAGACAAAAGAATGAAATTTTAATACGTGAAAAAGTGGGAATCTCTCTAGTTCATGACTGTGGAAAGCAAAGTGGTACCAGAAGCAAAGGTCCAGTTTCAAATAAGGAACCATCACAAGAGGAAGGTTTCAAAAACAAAAACCAAACAACTATCAAATGTAGACAAGGTCAAGACTTTCTATCACATGCCCTCAGTATAAACAAGGAGCTGTTTTCTCTGGCTGACACAAGCAGTGATGCCCTCACTTGATCTTAAATTGTACAATACTCAAATTTAAGAGTTCTGTTTGATCTAAGAGTTCTGTTTACCAAAAGCTAGTTCTATCTGGAAGGGAACGGGAAGATGACAGTTCAGGCGATTTCCAGCTCTGCTGTGCAGCTCTGGGAACAGACAGACAGATCAGTGACAGGTCTGTGCACCGTGGGTACAAAGGGGTTCTTCCGGTCTGACCACCTGAGAAACGCTGGCGTTCTGTGCAAGTTGCAGAGAAAACAGAGGGGGAAAGTGGAGGTTACACAATTAAGGTCAAGCACACAAGAAGCTAGCATAATTTTGCTACCTCTTATGTAGATCAATTCAAGGTCCAAGATACAGTAAGAAAATAACACTACTAAATACAGAGCCTAATATAATCAAAAGATCTCTCTCTCCATCCTTTTAAGAGGCCATAAGAATTTGTTTCCCTCACAGTTAATTGCACTGGGCTGTGCTCGTATTTACAACCCAGTTGGGAGGAAAAATGTTGAGAATGACGAAGGTGTCTCTGACCTTCATCTTCTCAGAAGGATGGAGATGGCGCAGCTGTCTGTTTCCTGTTCCATCCTAATTTCCATGGCACTGCACTGCTCATTTAGGAAACATGAAAAATATGGTTGAGTCAATTCCTCTGAGTTATTCTGGAGGAGTCAGGCTCTTGGTAAGATGGAAGGTGATTGAAATTCTGTGGCTCCACTTTTTAAGTTATTGAAAACAGAAAACTGTCAGCTGCAGGGTACTGGAAACAGTGCAGTATCTTGGCAGAATATATTAGAGCCCATTATTTTGCTGCTGTTCTTTATTGTGCATTTTTAACCCTTCATATTCGTGTAGGAGCTGGTTCCACAGTCAGAGCTCACGAGCACACGCACACAAAGCCTTCCCTGCAGAGCCATCCCACCCCTCCACCAGCACTGACCTCACTGCTTTCACTTCAACTTGATGTCCCTCAAAACTACAGAGGGGAAGCTATGAAAGTTGGGGGCATTCAGGCCCGACAGATGTTATCACACTTGTCAAGCTGCCTTGGGGAGCCCTCAGCTGAAACAGTCTGACGATTTCAGCTTCCTTCACACCTTACACAGCTCCTGTCGAGGAGAGAAAGCCAGAAAGGGGAAGGGTCCAGTGCACTGTCTTTGGAAAAAGGTTTCAAAGCACAGAAATCCTAGGGGGTTGTAACAAGGCAGAAGACAGTGGTCCAGGCAGAGATCAGAGCACTGGGACAAGTCCACCAAGCAGGGTAGCCTCTGGGTGATGTTATTACACTATGCAGTGTCTCGTCCTCTTAAGTATTTGTTCACTTCCAGGAATCAAAATAGCACTCTGATTATTTCCAGAGCTCCATGCCCTCTGGGTTTGGTTTATTCATTATAGACGAGGGCTATAAAATCCTGACTGGTGTCATCACCCATCTCTGCTCACTGCCCCTCAAAGCTCCATTCCCTGCCCATTCCAAGCCATACATCATTAAAAACTAAAAGCCAACACTTTAAAACTTCAGTGAACAGATTTAGTTTTCCTATGGACCTTTTCTGTTCTTGCAGCCAGGATTGCAAACCTCAGCATCTCCTTTTGCCTGTATGATGAAAGTCACCCATTGTTTATTAACATCATTTTAACATACTTTCAGTGAGACTCTTGCCTTGCTCCTGAGCTGCTACAGCTGAAAGTGAAAATTGTTTGAATTTATAGCTGCAGCACGAATTTGTGTTCCTCCAACTAGTTTCAATTAGGAAATTAGTAGTCATGATATAGTGGGGAAAAAAAACCCCACACAGTATTTTACAACACAGAGTCCAAATGAGACTCTGTTAAGGCACCCACTGAGAATCTGGGGAAGCTATGCTCAAGTTTTAGCTCTCCCACAGCTTTTCATAAGCCTGTGCAAGTCCCTTTGCCTCTCCATGCCTCAGTTTTCCATCCATAAGATGGAGATAACAGATCCACCCTCCCTGGGCATGTTGTGGGAGCCTCCAGGAAGAGTACTACACGAAATATTTACAGCTATCCACTCAGCTGTAACAGAACAAAATTATCTGTCAGAAAGTAGAGGAGGCAGCAATACATTTTGTCATGTTTCCAAGCTATTTGAAGTTCACATAGATTTAAAACATAGTATTTGTTGAATGAATGTGAACATGGGGACCCAGTCCTGCCTCTGATCACGACTCTCATGTTGAGTCATTTCAGGACTGGGGCCCAGCTCGTCCCGAAGGCAAAGAGCAGCCCTGGCGAGGGGACCTCAGTTCATATGGGCAGATGTTTTGCAAGCTCCTCACACAGAGAAATCAAGATTTCACTACTGGAAATAAGTCAAGTTCCATCTATCACACTCTTCCTTTAGGGCTGACGGGTAGGAGACAGACTCATCGTCATCTTCCCTCAAGCTAGGCAGTCAATCAACTTCCAATGAGCTGGCCAAAGAGCCATACTGCTGGAAAAATAAAGTGCTGTTGTCAGATATGTGAACTCATATACACCTCTTAAATACCCGCTGCCAATTATGACCTATATGAAACCCTCTTCCCCAGCTCCTGGGAAAGGCTCCAAGTGCCACAGTCTCAGAGCTCTGCAGGACAAAGTCTCCCCCAGTGTTCACCACCAAGACCCCCAGTGCAGGATACCAAGAGAACCAAAGGTTCTGCTATGGCTGTATTTACAGGCACAATTTGCAATAATTGGCTATTTTTAGGGGTACATCCACACATCATTTGCAGACCACGTTGAGCCCAGTTTACCAGCTGAGCTTGCCCAAGGAAACTTTCCACCCTGTCCCAATTTCTGAGGCAGAGACCAAAGCCGCCCATTTTATGCCTCCCATCTCTTCAGTCTGGTGCAGCATCATGTGCCACCATGGCTGGAACCCACCTAGAAATTGCTCTGAGGGGCCTTTGCTCTGCTTGGACTTCTCTGGCTATGACTCCATTACTGGGAGGACCCTGCACAGGAGGCAAAGCGACAGGACCACTAAGTCAGGAATGAGAAATGTGGAGAATCACGTTGGGGCTCTGCTGTCCAAAGTCTTTAGGGCCACAACAACTTCCAGATACTTCAGGAATTAGCTGAAAAACAGCGATAGATTTGATCCACCCTAAAGTTCAGCCAAGCAACACGACTTGGTGCTGGCAATTCAAACCCACCCCAGTTTTACAATCAAATGTTGTGAAGGCACAAAACCCACAACACAAGTTTCATTCATTTTCCTGTAATTAGGGGGAAGGGATTGGCCCGTCCGCAATGCCAATGGGCAGATGAGGCAACTCGAGGTTCACTGACTAAGAGACCAATCTACAAGTTACATTCTGGAATTACAACATGCTCTTTAACGTATTTTTCATAAACAAAAAGCCCAGCTCTGAAGTAATCCTCCCAAAACACACAAGGCAGACAACTACTGTAATCAGCTTTGAGATGCTCCCCTTACACCGCACACACCTCCTGGCTGCAGCACTCCTGCTCCCCACACAGGCATCGCTGTTTGTTCGAGTAAAACCTGAATCTGACCTTGAAAACTGCAGGCAAAAGTGGATTGTTATGTAACTAGCGACAGCTAAAATTAAACAAATATTACAGAAGCAGAAGACAACCGTGCATCATGGAAAGAAAGGGAAGATCTTCCACCAAACAGAAATCAAAGCAGCAGCGCTCCCCAGGTGAGGGGGACTGGGGACTCTGCGGGTCTGCAGTTACAAATACCAATGATATCAACAGTGGCGGAATTAAAACACAGTAGTTGCTCAATTGCTGGGCTACCCAAACCTCACTCGGACAAACAGGAGTTAATGTTAAACACCAGGAACCAAACTTGGGCAGTCAGGATAATTAAAATGCTAGCTTGCGATGAGTACCTTTGATTGCGTGTGATCCTGTCATGATTTATCATCTGTAATGGTAATGGAGACAGCAACGTGAAAACGAGCGCATGGGCGACACGTCGGGGAGGTGGAGGGGCTGCATTCACCAGTCAGCAGTTTTCTCAGGGTCTGTAGGATCCTGTTTACTACCACCCCACTTCGGAGCGCTCTCCGCACTGCTCTGACTCACACATAATGGTGAAGCCTTGGGAATACCAACTTCAGTGGCAGCCAGATGGATTTATTTATGAGCCGCTCAGGCACCGGTCGCTGCGTGCACACTGAAACGAGCTTTGCACTACCAGGAGGCACCCGGGTCCCTGGGACAGCAGAGGGACAACATGTTACCCCACCCAGGCACTGGTCCTTGCTGGCTCCCCTGGCATGTGTCCTATCCACACCACTGCAAAGCCACACGGCCCTTCCCAAGGACATCTTTCAGTGCTGGTTTGCAGACGCACACAGCCCTGGCCCAGCAGTGATGGGGGAGGGAGGGAGATCTCCCCCAGGGAGGCAACGGCACTGCTGGGCTGGCATCAAGCAGCATCACTCCCCATTACGTCCCATGTGGTGAATCACAGTGTGGATGAGTAAGAGGGAGAGGGGGGGGGAAAGCCACAGTGAAAACAGCATCTGCTGATGCTGCAGAGTAGCAGCCCCAGCTCAAAGCATCATGCAAACAAGGCTGGCTCTCTGAAGATGTTTTATCAATGAACCCCTCTTAGGGCAGTTCGTTAATAAGGGAAATTACTTTTTATTCTTTGGAAATATCCTTTTTATCCTTACGTACAGTTTGAGTATGTTTTTTTGTTTGTGGGGTTTTAAAATCCATAAGGTTTCTGCTCCACGAGGACAAGCAGGGCTGACTTGCACAGCCCCATCCACCCACACCCCAACACCTTCAGACCAGGGCTACAATCCAGCCACCTACCTGCACACACCTCCATTAAACCACAGTGGTTTAAGTGACCCACACATAGCCTGGAACTCCTCTCCTGAAAACCCTTTACAAGGGGGGAGAAACCCCCCCCCAGAGTAACCAGCTCTCCATTTCCAGGTATGAAGCAGTCCACGGGCTGAGATCTCAAGACCATGACCTGGCACAGTGACTGGGTGGTGCCAGCCAAGAGGGAGTGGGGACCACAGGCAAGCAGCTGGTGTATGGGGCAAACCTCAAACTGACACTGCTCTGGCATTGGTGTCACCTCTCAGGATCCAGGGACCTCACAGAAGCTCAGCCATGGAGAAATCCCTCCCACTTCAGCTCACCTCTGAAACGCAGCTATCATAGCAACCCTCTGAAGCATTACAGTTGTACAAATAAAAAGATGCACACTCTTTAATCAATAATTGGGGGGATGTTTGTTTTCATTGTTATTTTTGTTCTGTTTGTATTTCTTTGGTTGGTTGGTTTTGTTGTTTGTTTGGGGATTTTTTTTTTCCCCTGGTTTTGATTTGTTCTTTTAAACCTGTACCTCTCCTGACGCAATGCTGGCAAACCAGCCCCTTCACCCAGAACAGAAATGCAGATGCTCAGGTGCCAAAACCTGAGCATTATAGCCAGGGTGGCCTGATTTCTGTTACAGGTTCTCTGACTGGTCTGGGCTTTCACTTCCCTCTGATAACAAACAATGTTTGCAAGGCTGCACAGACACAGACAGCGAATAGCCAGTGACAAAGAACTAATGACAGCAAAACTAAACCCTGCACCCTAGGGAAGCTGCAGCGAGCACTAGGGGTCAGAGCCATGCAGCCCAGCAGGACACCCCTTCTTCTCTCCTTCACCCCTGGAAGGGAGGTGCACACATCACACTAACCTGGCTTTGGGCAGTGTTTTTGACGTGCTGATACGGTCACCGCAGTCCCTGGGGTGCACGCCCCTTTCCGACATCCCTGGCTGGCATGAGATGCTGGCTTCACGTGGTGGTTGTTCCTACAATCCTTCAAAGCCACCGTGCTGTAAGGAGCTGTGGTACCTTAGGACTGGTTCTCTTCACTTCCAAATGACTGGTTTGAGGTCTTTAGCACTACCTGTTAATGAATTTAGGAGCTTTCAGTCTCCTGAGCACACAGGTCAATTCCCTTCATAAATCCTAGTTGTCAGTGGCTTCCAGCTCAGCAGACCATTAGCATGCAAGGGAGGAAAGCTCCCAGCTTGTCCACACACAGCCTGATAGCCCACTCCCAACACGTGCTTGGCACATTCAGCAGCGCGTGGGTGCTGACCATCTCCAGGAGCAGAGGATGCAGCAGTCACAGCCAAGGGCCGGGTCCTTCACGAGGTGGTACATCAAGTGGTGGACTACCTGGATTTCACTGTGTGCAGCTCATACCTGTAGTTTACCTGTGTGACCGGCTCTACATCACTGATTGCCAGTAAAATGAAAGCTGCAAGGAAAGGCCCAAGAGGGGAGAGCAGCCTTATTCCAGAGTCTGCAAACCCTGAAGTCCACACCACAGGATTTTCTCCTCTGGAGACTGCACACTGAACACAGCAGCAGCCTGCATCACATGACCAGAGAAAAGCTTGTGCTAAAGGGTGACCATACTGAAAAGCAGAAAATGTGAACTTAAACCGAGAGATTGAACATAACTTTAGCCAGCTGCTTTGTTTGAAGGCAGAGTATTATCCTGGTATTTCAGAATGACTCAGAAAGAATCCAGACGTTATTCACAAACCCAGACAAATTCATCCAAAGTGAAAGAACAGAAACTGCAGCTCTCCAAGTCACAAGGGGTATTTTTTGGAATACCCTGAGGAGCACCGTACGTTTATGGTAGATGAAATAACAGGCTCCGACAGAAGTTCTTTTATACCTCTGGTTTGTGGATGATGGCATAAATATTCATGAAGCTTTCAGTGAACTGTACAATGTACCATGAACATCAGCAGAACTAATTGTGTCAGTAATTAAAGGTGTGTTTTATTGCACCTACATCAGAGAACCTTCGCAGCTGCTGCTCATGCTGTGATAGGACACTGCTGCCCGCAGAAGATGCGGCAACCACGCCGCAGCAAGAAGCACCACAGGTTTTTAGATTCATCTTCACTGCTGCACATTAAAGCTGTCAGGCACAAGACCATTAAAATTAGTAAAGCTCTACAAGATACTTCTGAAATTTCTATGCTGCCACATTCATTTGAAAATCACCTGAATTGGATGTTGCATTTCAGAACAGAACAGAACACAGACCTGAGACCCTTCAAGTACGTGATGAGGGATTCGGGTTCTCCATCCAGCCAGAAAGGCCGCCCATGGGGGTCTGGTATTTTACACCTACTCAGACGTGTAGTTTACTTCCTGCAACTGGATGACAGGCAAGCCACATACCAGGAGCTGCCTTAACAATATTAGTGTTCAAATTCCCAAGGAAGAGAAATGCTTCCAAGAAAAATGCTAATAGGAGCTCATGACCCACCAGCTACTCAAAAACTGAAGAGATTTTATAAGTACAACTACTTGAAAAGTACACCACAGCCACCACGCTCCTGGCTCCTGCATGAATGCCAAGAGTTAAAGATGAATTCACGGTATTCACAGCTGGGCTTGGTCGTTCGGGTTTTTCTGGCTGCTGTTTCTGCATGAAGTTCTAGGGGGATCTGAGGAGATGCAGACAGGGATGACAAGCACGAGCACAGCGGCAGCAGAGCTCCAGCAAGAGCTTAATGAAGCCCAGGATCCCCTGGCTTACAGGAACAGCAGACAGACAGACATGATGCAGCAACATCACATCACAAGTGTCAGAGGCAGCAAGCAGGGAATTCATTGATTGCTGTTTCTTATAATACAGGAATAGGAGGCATGGAAAGAAGTGACAAGTAGGAAGTTACACTAACAGATGGAGATCCTTTTGACACTGCACATAGATAAGCAGCACAGGAGAGAAAACATAAATTTATGGAAACAACGGTCACCAAAGGCCGACCAGCACAGCAATTCAGAAGTCCCAGCTCAGGAGCTGCTGAAGCCACAGATTTCCCACACCAGAAAGCAATACCGAAAGCATCCCGCTGCCCTCGCCTTGCCCAGTCCTCCCCAGCATATCCCCCATGGCACAGTGCGATGGTGGCTCCAGCACCATCAGTCAGCAAGAGACCTCCACCCCCCGTGCAGAACCACTGCTTGTACCTCATCTGCTTTGTCCTGGTCCACCAAGGGCCAGAAGAGAGACTTTGTGACACTTGCAGATACGCCACAAATAAGAGGATCAGAGCAGAAAGTCAGTGTTTGCTGACCTCACGGCAAGAGGTATGGATGGAGGTCTAGTCTTTGCCAGAAGGGCAGGAGACAGTCTGGAGATGGGACCAAAGCAGGAAGAAGCTGCCCAGGGCTAAGAGACCCCCCCCTCAGAAACAGGGGCAGGAGCAGCAAAGGGACAGACCAGACTGCAGAAGCAGGCAACCAGAAATGAAGGAAAAACCCGATTTCATCCGTACAGATACATCCTAATCAGTACTAAATGTTCACTTATCAGGCATAAAAGAAATCAACGACTGTCTGCTTCATCTCCATGGGAAACAAGCCTTCCCTCTTTGCTCAGGCAGGGACACTATGGACACAGCTGCTGGGATCCACCACAGCACCCCCAACCTCCACAGCACCCCCCGAAGCCTCCGCGCACCAGCCTGGCCAAGGGAAAACATTTACAGAGAGTTTACACCAAACCTGTTTTCCACGGGAAAATGTTACTGTATCAAACCCACTTTTAAATAACCAATTGACAACATTTCATTAAACACCCTCAAAAGTGTCAAAACAAGGCATTTTGGTATTAGTTTTCAATTTCTGTGTTTGTTGCTATTTTTAATACGACAGATTCAGCACAGAAAACATTTTGATTGATCTTAGGTTTTTCAGTTTCACTTAAACTCTGCATTTAAATTTAACGCCCAGTGCCAGGCGTCTCACCCTGTGAGCACCCTTTTAAGAAGCATGCATGAGCTAAAAGCAACCAGAACCTGGACTCGTAACACCCCCTTCGCCGCTCGGTACCATCTGTCCTTGTCCGACCTGCCCTGCACAGCGAATCCTTGCCTCGTGCAGGCTCCAGCTGCCTTCAGACTGCCTCCAGACCATCCTGGAGCAGGTCAGACCTGAAGGCAGGATTACTCCCATTTTAAAATGAAACCTCGACCTGCAAGGTTAAATTTTGAACAGCTGTAAAACCAAGAGTGAAAAAAACCCCAAACCTATGCTGCCACCAGCTATCCCAGTCCTGCTCCCTGAGCTCTGCAGGTAGATCACTTCGGTCACAGAGCCCATGCAGATTTAAATCAAGCTTATTCTGTAATGAAGATTAATGGCTTCTTTGGTTAGAGCTCAGCATAAAAATAAAAAAATATTGAAAAAATAAAATCAAAGCCTTACTGCGAGAATGACCTCAAGAATTGCACTCTTCCTGTACTGACCTAAATTAGAGGGATTTTTTTTTTTCCAAGGGACTGCTTGCACAAATTAAAAGATCATTTGAAATATAAACCTTTCTTCCACATCACAAAAGCAAGGCAAAGAGAAACCCTATTCTGCTCCTTCCCGGTAATTGCACAAGGGCTCAATATTAACCTGGTCAATGGAATTCAATCAGCTGATCATCACAGGTAACACTGAGCAGAAGGGGTCATTCTTTCTTGGGGACATTTTCCTGCAAGTGAAACAAAGGAGCATTTAGCCCATATCCATTCCTTGCTCATGCACTTGGAGCTCTCTCTGAAATTTCATGCTTAATGGGATTTTGAATGATCACCTGCTACTGCTGGAAATAACCCCCAGCTCCCAGCCTTGCTTTACAAAGGCTGTTCCTGGAAGGTGAGCTGCGATCGCTCGTCATTAACAGGGGACTTTAGGGAAGGAAAATGGAACGCTGACAACAGAAGAATTGCTATTTAATTCATGATCTTCTGGCCCACACTTACACTGACATTAAAAAGCACAATAATCAATCATAGAATCATTTTGGTTGGAAGAGACTTTTAAGATCATCAAGTCCAACCCTTCCCCCAGCACTGCCAGGGCACCACTGACCCATGGCCCTCAGCACCACAGCTCCA
>JANHGN010024985.1:10685-22841 GCA_024605025.1 Megaceryle maxima | reverse complement strand
GAGGGGGGGAAGGGGAGGAGGGGGGGGAGGGGAGGGAGGGAAGGAGGGAAGGAGGGAAGGGAGGAAGGAAGGAAGGAAGGAAGGAAGGAAGGAAGGGAGGGAAGTTCCACCCTGCACAGGGCACCCAGGAGCACCCCAGCTCGAGGCAGCGGGTGCAGGGGGCTGATCCTCGGGGAGAGGCAGCAGCTCTGCACCCAGAAACGTGGCTGTGCCTCTGAAGAAGGAAACATTTGATCCCTGCACACAGCAGAGACAGCTCCTGACATTTGGAACAATTTATATTTCACACAACTGGCGTCTGACAGTTAAATAAAAAAAAATAACCGAGTGGAAATGTACTGTGTCTTCCCCCAAAGTCAATGCCAGTGACCTAAGATTACAGTGATGTCCCTTCAAATGTCAGAATCATTTACCACATTTCTGTTTACAAGGCAACAGCAAACGTGGCCGTTTCCTCAGCGCTCGGCTCTGAACCGCATCCTGCCTCCCCATGGCGACGTCCCTTTTCACAAGCCTTTCCTAACTGGTCGTGGGAGCAAATGAAATTGTTTTCTCTTGGAAAGGATCCAGGCAGGGGATTTCTTTATTTCCTTTAAAAATATAATGGGATTTTTTTATTTAGGAGGAAAATATTATTCACTACATATTCAGCACTTTAAAAGAATTCTACAGAGTACAAAAGATCAGGGCTGCTTAGCCAAGCCACTTTATCTGGGTACTTTCTCTCTTCAGCTAAAGCAAACTACAGCTCAAAGGTATCAGAGAGATTTAGAGTGTTCTGCATTTAATTGGCTTCTTGTCTGTGCCTGGCTCTTGCCCGCCAGTGTCAGCTGGTTTCAGCTCTTGGCCAAACCAGGTTTCCAGACGGTGGATAAAGTGGGAGGTTGGTTCACTGGAAAATGAAATAAAAGAAAAACAAAACAAAACACACAAAAAAACCCCACAACAACAACAACAAAAACCCAAAACAAACCCACCCAAACAAAATAAATCATAGAATCATTTAGGTTGGAAAAGACCTTTAAGTTCATCGACTCCAAAACGTTCAAGCTTCAGTCAGACTCAGTAAAAAGATTTTGGCTGCATAAACACCCACGAGGCAAGGCACGGAGCAACAACAAATGAGCATAAAAGGCTTTTTAACAAACCCAGGAGCGTGACCGCAGGTATCACTCGGCCGCGTGGCTGGGACTGAGCGGGGGTGCGGCGGCACACTGGGGGCTCCTCCTCCACCTCTGCCCCTGAGAACAGGCACTGGGTGATGCAGAAACCACCTGGCTTGGCTCTGCCTCCCGCTGTGCCCTGGGGATGCCCTGTCCCAGTGTCCCAACTGGGTGCCACGGATCACCACGGGGCAGGCTGCCAGTCCGACACTGGGCTCCTCTCCCTGGACAGTGAGAAATGGGGGTTTCCCCAAGGCCCCATTATTCCTCCAGACAAAGCGAGTGATTAGTATTAAAGCAGATAAGTGCTCTAAATCTTGCCCCCTTTACTGAAATGTTTGTCTCATTAGTGAGACAAAACATGAAAGAGAACCCACAAAACAAGAAATAAACGCAGCAAAAATTAACGCAGGCCTGAAAGCTGGGAACAAAGAGTTTTTAAAGGATGGGGTTAGATCACAGCAAAACTATCATGAGTTTAATTAAACTGTGTATCCAGAGCTGTCAGCTCATCAGAATGGAAACCGTCAGGTCTGGGGAGGGCAGACTCTGGAAAGTCAACAAAGAAAATGCCCCTTTAATGGAAACACAGATGAGCTTCAGTGGGACACTACAACACAGCAATTAGGAGAATGAAACACTGATTTTCTTAATTTTTACATTTAACTTTGCTACAATTAAACAAGTTTCATAAAACCATCTGAGAAACAGCCTTCCCTTTTCATTCACCACCCTGTTCCTTAGAAAAAGAGGGTGTCCAGGCTGCCAGCAACACCGACTGCTGGAGGCCAGCGTGGTCAAAGCTCCCACTGGCCGGGTCCCAGGAAGTCAAACCATCATCAAACCCACCACAACTGCAGTCGGTGAAAGCTTTAAACCTTTGAATAATTACATAAAACTTATAAACAGGGAGCGTTCTTATTTTTCTGAGCAATCAGCAATCTCTTTATGCCTCAAGGTCGGTGTAACGGGAGACACTGTCTTACAGATGGTCTGAGAGGGGACATTAGATCTGGTCGGTTTATCCTCTGTATCTGAAAATGTTTATCTTCATCTGGGTATGACACCACACATCAGGAAGAAACATACAGACACAGAGAGGAAAAAAAAAAAAAAAGGCAAGTATGTGAGAAAAATTATCTGGGTGAAGTTGACTGCCCACTGGGACCGACCTGTATGTCCAGTACCGTGACGCTGTACACGCGCTCCCTGGGGAACATGCCCACCACATCCCGTGTCCCGGTCACTCATTTCGTGGCGTCTCGAGGGACTCTGTCCATCCACCCCCCCTGCCACCAAGAGCTCCTCAGACCTCCCCATGACCAGTGACTGCTCCCGGGAAGATGCAGGAACACCTTTCACCAGAGGGATGACTTCAGCTCCAACACAGGACACAGCACTCAAAGATCTTCAAAGCAAAAGCTCCTTGGAGAATCCTTCCAGGGTCGCTCCCCAGCTGTCCTCTGCCAGGCTGGGGCAGACCTGAGCCGCAGGGCATGAGCCCAAACGGTCCTGCCCAAGGGTCAGGAGGTCCCAACACCCTGACCACACACCCCAGCCTCACAAACAGCACCTCGCTCACCAGAGAAGCCTGAACCCCTCTCTTCCTGGCACCCAGCAGTAAGCAGATGGGCAACTCAGGCTTTGAAGAAGAGGTTGGATTTTCCTGGATTTTCCTTATTCATAGACTATTTCTACTTTGGGGGCGGAGGAGGACACAAATGCTTCCCATCCTAGTTCCAAAATCCAGAGTGATGCAAGAAGAATAATTGTCCTAAAATTGTACATAGCAGTTCAAACAGAAGTAATTTGCTAATTTCCTCAGGCGCACAAAGCAGCAACTCAATAAAAATAAACACACTAATGAATGTATTTAGTCTTGGCCATTACATTTCATAAATATTTACTGTTCAGTATTCACAGTCCAAATTCACAAGACTGTTAACAACCAAAGTAAGAAAGATGATGGGAAGTATTTTGTTCTGCTGTGCCAATGCAAACGGGGTCATTTCCAAAGGATTCTCTCATCACAAGGTAGGGACAAGCACTTCCCATGGCTAAACCCGCAGCACCCGCCACGGAGCAAAGGCTGCTGGGTTCCCACCAGCGGGCAGCTGGTGCGTGGCCACGGGCTGGGGGTAGGAGGGTTGAACCATTAGGTACAGAAATAAGCAGGCCTGCAGCACTTGGAAGAGTCCACCGAGAGTTTACACCACATTTGGGAGAATAAAACACCCTGCAAAACGCAACGCCGACCGTTTTGCTTTAGGGCAGTCAAATAACTGGTTCAAATCTCCACAGAGAACAAACACTGACTTTAATGGAGCTATTTGTAAAGTGTGGTACTACCCGAACTCAGCAAAGGGTATCAAAGACAGTTTGTGCTTATCTGAATTTTAAATGAAAAGTTTAAAATAAAAGTCTCCCGATGGCGTGTGTGGAACAAAAGGAGGAAGAGCGTACGAGACGCTCTTTGTCGGGAGCTTTACTTCCACTCAATAGTTCCCCTCCAGTTTCTTCCTCTATTCAGAAGCAATACAAGAGAAATACTTTTGGAAAGAATTCAAATCCGTGCAAAGCCAGTACTGAGGGACGTCTTTACAGCTGAAAATACTCACCCTGGCAGGGGGATAACCACCAAACGTTTCCAACACAGCCCCTGGAACTGAGGGAAGGAGTGGCTCACGCCGGGACCGCAACCCTGCCCAGCTGCTGCCGCTGAGCTTCGGTTCTGTAGAATGAAGCTGTGGAACAACCACTGCATGGGGTCCACTTGCACCTGCCTGGGTCCAACATGAAGCAGCTGCTGGACTTGGCAAGGGAGTCTTCTCAGCAGCAAGGCTGGTTTGGGTTTGTGGTTCTTATTCTTGTATGTTCTTTATTCTTGTAGGTATGGTTGGATTCGGTGATCTACAAGGTCCTTTCCAACCACAATTATTCTGTGATTCTGTTCTATGTTCCCTTACCGAATTTCAGTCTCTAGAGACTTCAGCACTAATTCACAGGACGACGACGCTTCCAAGCTTACGTTCGTTCCTCCGTGATTTTCATCATCAGCCTGCCCTTCAGTAGTACGATTCCTTCATCTTCTGTAAAAGATTTGCAGTTTGTGGTCTTCTTTTCTTTCAGCTGTGCATATTAAATGCTCTTTCCTCAATAAAATGGTACCAGTAAAGTTCAGTCTACGGCCATGGAATTCCACAGGCAGTAAGATATGTGCTTCCAAGGAAACTCAACCCAAATACATTTTCTCCTGCAAAAGCAGAGAAAAGAGGTTTTAGAAGAACATTTATTAGACAGTAATCAATAGCCATTTCCTTTTGTTCTGAAGCTAATTTAAGAGTTGATCATCTCTTCCCTCCACAGATAACCCCTGAAGAGACTACTTTTGAGTAAAAATCCTTAGACAGAACCAATGCTTTATTTTACTAGGACTATTGCACTTGTGATATATTAATAGAGGAGAAGGTGAAATACAGGACACAGAAATCATCTTATCAACATGCTATTCAGAAACTCTGGACTAGCATTAAGCCAGCATTAAGTAGTATGAAGCAAGCAGATCACTAAATCCTCAAAGTTGCATGCTTTTTGTGGAATGTGTAATAGGTATCACAAAATAAACAATTTTGGCTTATCTGCAGACAGATGTTGCACTTACAGCTGCCCGTTAAGAGCATGATCACCCCCACTGCTCCTGAAGAAGTGTCTCCATTATTTTAATACCCTGGAAAAAAAGCACAAATAAATGTCAGGTTTACACACAACTTAAGGGTTTTGTGTATTAGAAAGGGCACCTCACAACACAGAATCATAGAGTCATTTAGGTTGAAAAAGGCCTTTAAGTTCATCAAGTCCAACCTTTAACCCAGCACTGCCAGGTCACCACTAAAATATGTACTGCATACCAGTAAGGCCTTAAAAAAACCCATTAAAAATTGCCTTTTACAATCCCACACTAACTCAGTGCAGCTCTGCCTGCTGCCCGGGAGGCACAAGGAACGCTACAGCACGGGGGAAACGGAGAGGACAACGGACCTTTGCAGAGTGCGAGGGCTGCACAAAGCCAGGGCACTTGATCAGGTCACACATTTCATTCCAGTTCTGCCACTGCTTTGCTTGGACCACTTCTCATCCCTGCACCTTGGTAAACCCCTCTCTGAAATGGAAATACCATCACTTGTGTTCTTCGCAAGCGACTGGGTGTGTGAGGAGGGAAGCTCCCCATAAAAAACCAAGGCAATTCTTTCCATCACGAAGGAAAGCAATACTGAAATGATGCAAAAAATGCCATCGGAGGAGCACGGGTGTGAATACTGCTTCTCCAGGACTGCCCTGTGGAGGAAGCAGGAACTACCAAGCAATGAACTATAACTGAAGCAATATGTAAGTGGAATGCAGGGGGTGTTTGGGGGTTCACAGCAGACAAGCCCTCAGTGCTCACCAGCCAGCCTGGCTCTGCAGGCACAAGCCACTGAAGCACCCACAGCAGGGCACCCATCTGAAGCTTTCGGCCAAGGGCTCTTCCACGCCAGGGCTACAGCCTCCTCTGCAGCCAGGTGCTTCGCTATTTGAAATGAATTTAAGTTCAAAGTTCAGTACAAAGTGAGAGAGAAGCCACCTCCTATGTGGTGGGAAGCACTTCAGATAACAAAATCCCCAGCATCCTTCCCTCTGCTGCTTTTTGGCTCTGTCTGGGTATGGAAACTATGGTACCTTGCCAACCCCAGCTCTGATGTTTGGTTGGATTTGGTGGACTGAAGCAAGCTTGGTGCTTAGCTCTAACCCGTGTGGGGCTCAGGCTGACCCTAGCATGCTCCCTGCCTGCCAAGATAAAGAGAAGGGATTTCTCAGCTTGAGTCACTGTGAGAGAAGGTAAAAGAAACAATTCACTTTAACAAAGAAAAGAGAATTTCTTTTCACAACTCTAAAAAAATCAACAGCAACAACAAAATAACCCCGAACAAGGTATTTGATATCTACGAAAAACTGTTCATCATCTTCCACACCTATCCTTGGCAGAAGGCAGCAAGCAGCTGCCTGCCTCAGTCCATCAGTCTAAATGGGACGTGCCACTGTTTACAGAATGGAGCACTAATTGACGTCAGCGAGGACTCAGAGGTTTGCCTTGGGAATGTAAAAATGTTACTTATTGAATCAATTATGCTCGCAGTGTGACAACTGCTTTTTCTTTTATTTCACTGCAGACTTTTAGGCAAAATGTAGTTGAGAAAGAAAAGGGGAATGAGAGGGGACTCCATTAAATGAATAAAATACGAAAGGGCAGGTACAAGTCATTACCCAGTAGCTCTGCAGCAAGGAACGACTAAATCAAAGCCTAATCAATATATTCCTTTCAACTAAAGTTCAAACACTTAAATCTCAGCCCCAGGAGATCAGGCTTACAGGAGCTAAATTTACACTGCTTAAGAGTGCAATGATGCACTCCAAGTCAGAACAAACATTGACTACCCATTAAACTCTGCACCTCTACAGCCGCGGCTTAAAAGCTTCTCTGCCGGACGGGCCACAGAAGAGTTTGATTTTCAGAGGTTCTCTGCTGCTGCAGAAGCCATCCTGCCATACGTGCCTTTATCAGCATAACACCCAGAGCACTGGAACGGACAGCAGCCCAGCGGACGCCCAGTTCAGGAAGGCTACTGGGTAACAAGGGACAGGTGAAATGGCAGCCCAAGGATCTTCCAGCACTGCAGACTGGTGGAGCAGCCCACATGTGTCCGGAAAGTGCCAGGAGCCAGCCCAGGCGGTAGGGACAGAGGAATACATCACGTTGTACATCACGTCCGTAGCACGCTCCACATCTCTGCCAAACACTGCATGGTCCAAATAAGAGGGTAAGCGATGTACAGGAGAAGCGTAAGGGGCCCGTGAGGATGTGAGGAAGGCAGGGCATCTTGCAGGGCACGCCTCATTCCCATTGCCAGCACAAAAGCAGGGTAGCATTTTAACAGACTTACAGAAAAAATTATGCCATCTCCGAAAAAAGCATCTAATACCTCCCCTTCCTTTTGTAACCATGACAAAACAATTTTCAGTTCAATAGTTGTTATTTGAGCTCAGCTCCACCATTCACAAACACTACATTTTCATTTCCATTGCCTTATGTATTCAAGTCAAGCAAAAGGAATCTAAAAAGTAAACCAAGAAGTGAAAATTACAAAAATGTAGCAACATTTAAGAGGCAATGAATAAAATGTTTACCAACATAACTACCAACACAACACAAGTTTCTTGCTACAAATGCTCCTTTCTTGTGTGGCCATAAGATCACTCATAACTTTGTTTATCTGTCCAGATTCCCACTGGCAGGGATCCTCAAAACACATGCAAACTTATAAGGCCACTTTTAAAACAAATTTTAAAACCTCACACACACAAAGGCTGACTTCAGGGGCCGCCACCACCCCTCCTGGGCTGGAAACTCCTCCCAGACTTTGCCTGCAGACTTCGGAGGATCATTTCACCTCTCCAAAGGAAGCCAAGCTCTCACCAACAACCCCAGACTGGGCTGTGCTGGCAGCTGGGATTTACTGGCGTTTCTGAACTTCTGATTTATTCAGGAGAAAGGTTTCGTTGGCAATAATGTGGGTGCACGTCATTCATTAATTCCTTTTCTGAATAGGCAGGAAAAAAATAATCATAAATGCCCTCATTTTCACACAAGGTACAATGACTTCCACAAACAAATGCAGGCCAGGAGAACTTTATCTCCTTTATTTTTGTTCAGAGTTGGAACAAAGAAGGAGAAATGTGAGAAACATGAGGAGCCATAAAATGTCACTGTTGTTCTGTTAGGCATTAGAAAAACCCCTACCCACAGAACAGGCTCATATCTCAACTACAGAAACAGGGATTAAAAAGCCTTTGGTGTCCATGAATCGTTTTGTGAATAGTAACTTTTCCTTCTTCCTATAAAATGAAGATATTAGATATCGACCGTGTGAATACATGAGCTTCACTGCAGCCATTCACAAATTTAATATTCCTACGGTATTTTCTCCCACTCCTCACGTAGCTCATCCCCTCCTTCCTTTCCTCTGCCCTCTCACACTGTGGCCTCGAGGGTTTCCTTGCTCCCTTATCTCCCCCGAGCGGACGATGGAGAAGCGTGGAGCTGTCAGCACCAGGGAGATAAAGCAGGAGTCAGGGTCTGGCTTTGAAAGTATCGTGCTGACGTATTCCCACCGATGCTAGCAGGTGCCAGAGCAGCAGTGCCCTCCGTTCAGGCCATTAGGAAGGATGCAGGTCAGGTACTGGGAGATAAGAGGTAAAGGGAAGCCTGGGGAACATTTCTCCAGCACTGTCATTCATGCAATATATATTTTAGAACTTGAAATGCCATCTTCGTACTGCTGTTTATTACGTTTGGGTACAGCATGCCTCAAAACTCCTGAGGCCACCGAAGGAACCCTAGCTAACAGCTTGGAAGAAATGAAACGCAGAGCTGCTGCCTTCAGGAGACGGATCCTTGAGGCACAAGCCAGGCAAGGTACCAGACCTGGGGTGCCTGGTTTTTCTTCCTTTCTCACAGACCTGCAAACACAGCCAAAACTGCTAAAGGGTTTCTCATGCAGCACTGTAGAGATGCTGTGAGCTGGTCTGCTTTATCCGCTAGCTCTGCGCTGTCACGAGCCGGCAACACACGTTTCATCGCCCACGGCCACTGCTTATGCTGCCATAGTTGTCGACTTTGGTCTTCTTCTCCTTGCAAAGCCACAACAAAAGGATCTTACAGCTCTCAAGAATAAGCAAATGAGCACACGGCCGTGCTGTTCGAAATGGATTTCCAACTACAGCTCCTGAGGCACAGGTTCAAAATCAGCTTCTGAAGCACGAACAAGAGGCTGGTGCTGTCGGCCCCTGCGCCAGTGAGGAGTGTCCAGAGGGGCTCCAACACCCACCGACTTCAGGGGGAGAAAAGGCAGGACACTGCTACAGCCATGTAAAACCAAAACCAAAACCAAACAAAGCTTCAACAGGTATGAAGCACTTGGTTCCCAGGAGTCATTAAGAATGGTGTTAAGTCTGGATCTGAACTACGAACATCTAAACTCATTTGAAAAACTAACTTCTCCACTAGATAACTAAAAAATGATAAATAAAGGTAAATATAGATTTATTATACTCCTGCAGTAGATAAGATTCATGAGCCTAGCCATGAAAGTGCCATGCTTTCAGGCACACACATATGCTTCCATATACACACTGGAACGGGGGGGAGGCAAAAGCCCCCTCTTACTTTCTCATTAAAAAGATTTAATTAAATCCTCCTTTCTTCTTGCTCTTCTTTAGGAGGCGCAAATTTTAAACAGTCTGCACGGCACAACCTGAGCCCCCAGATCTCCATCTCCAGAGAAGGAGGCTCCTTCCACGCAGCTGCGTTCGTGGTGAGCGCTGCTACCCGGGTTTCCCAACACACCACGACTCCCCGATCCGAGAGGCCTCTGAACACTGGCTCCCTCGGGAAGCTCCGCCGGATCGCGGGATAGCTTTTATCCTCCCTCATAATTCCTACTGAAAGACAGAGCTAGTGAAGTACACAGAACCGCCACGGGGAGATCGGCTGTGGCCACTGTAAATACATCAAGCTGCCAAAGGAAAACGTAGCATTACTGGGGAAAAATGCGTGACATGATATAAATTCATGTTGACTACTTTTGACTGTTGCAGTGTAAAGGTGCTATAGAACTGCAAATTATTATTACAGTATTAGCTGGTACAATGAGGCATTAGGAAGAAGAAGTGTTTCAATGCCTGGGGGAAATCAGGGATAAGAATGAATTACAGACACTGACACAGTCACACACGCCGTGTTCTAAAATGTATTTGAAATAAAGCTATTACCATAATAAAACTAAATCCATTTTTTGTTCTGCTTATTCTCGGTAGACAAAATAAAAAGGTCACACAACTTTTTCAACAATTAAAAGATGTAAAGAAACCAGACTTAAAACATCAATTTAATTTTGAGCCTGGATGATCGGGTAATTTGAAAAAAAATAGAATATAATTTGGGGAAGAAGTTCAAGCAATAGATGACTTACCTTCTTCACACCTTGTTTTAAAAACGATTGAGCAAAAGCTTCCAGCACACAGTTGAGCAAACCTGCCCCGGTGACTGATATTCTGCCTTTCTGTGTGAAGTCCGTCCTAAGAAGCAGGAACAAAACACTCTTTTAATTTCTGTCTGCTTAACAAACATCAGGTGCAAACTCTACACTCGAAAGTTAGTGTTTGATACCCGACTAGGGGATTCCTTTCTGACAGTCACATATTTTGCATGACAATCTCACAGGCAAACGTTACGTGCTGCAGGAACATCAGCGTAACGAGAGGTTTGGAATGACCACGTCCCACGGTCCAGCTGGACCTGCACTTACTGGAGAGGCCCCGAGAGCAGCGATGCAGAGAGAGACACAACAGAATCACAAAACCCAAGTGCAGACCCAGTAAAATGCAACTTCATGGAATCCTCAGAACATCATCCCGCCCACGCTGGACAGAGGTGGTGGCAGCGCTGAGGAGAGGACCCCACAGCACACACACAAACCCAGCACCACCGATGCCCTCGATGGCCCACGACCTTCACTCTGTGCAATTCTGTAAGAAGACAAACACGTGGAGTTCAAGTGAAGGAGCTGGAGAACGTGAGAGTTGCCCCCAACCACAGGATGGCTGTCAGCATTGAAAATCCACCATGGAACTCAGCTGCTCGGGTTGGGATTTTGCTTATTCATTTTGCAGTTTCACCATTGTAGGGGACAAAAGAAAAGGAGGCTCAAGGAAAATATTGATCTGTGATTGATTTCCGTAGCAGGCAGCTGGCAATGCTGCTGCATTACAACAGTCACGGGGAGAAGTCTATTAATGAGATCCAACTACTAAATTATTGACTAGTTAAGTACAGCAAATTTGGTCTAATTGTTTTCATGATGGCAGCTTAATTAAAGTGTCTTTAGTATAAAAAGTCTCACAATATTCCTGTTCAGATAGCGTCGAGGAGTTTCCAAAGCTTGCATGGCTTTCAACACTAAATTCAAAGTTACATTAAATCCAAGGCTCTTCATAAAGAAGGAGCTTTTGAACAGGAAGCCTTTTTAGTTCCCATCTCCAGCTGACACGCATCTCATGCACCTCTCCACACCCAGGAGACATCTCCTCACGCTGCGCCACGGTGCTGCCAGAGGCTGTGGTTGCCTCGGGCTGGACGAAGCGAGGGCAGTGCTGGGGAATGAGGGGATCTGGCAGCCAGTGAGGGACACAGAACGAGAGAGCAGAGAAACATTCCTGGAGGGGAGGGGGACAGTGGCAAAACCAAAACACAGAGGGATGGCAAATGACACCAGAGACAAAAGCAAGCTATGCAGGGACTCTGCTGCAGACAGACAGGCGTAACCTGCTCAGACACGTGGATATGTGCCAGCACACAACTTCAACATACCCCCAGGTGGATACGGGGCAGTTCTGCCACTGACTTCCTCCTTCAGTTTGGCACCGAGCAGAGGCAACTCTGCCCAGAGCCCTCCCTGTCAACACAGAGGCTGCCCAGACCAGCGGGGTGCAAAGCAGGCTCATACGCAAGGCACACGATGCACACCTTTGGGGGAAGCACAGGGGGATTACTGAAGAAATTGTCCCTAACCCAAACACGTTCACTCGCAAGTGGAGGGGAGCAGCTGACAACATTCAGACTGGTTTGACACACCAGCAGAGAAAGCTGCAAGCCCCAGAGCCCTCCAGAGCCGCATCCCATGGCAGCACCAGCAAACACCAGGGCAGTGCCAGGAAACACAAAGGCTCTGGGAAGACCTTCTTGGGACCTTTCAGGACTTCAAGGGAACTGTCAGAAAGATGGGGACAGACTTTTGAGCAGGGCCTGTTGGGACAGGACAAGTGGGGATGGTTTGAACTCAAAGAGGGAGATTTAGACTGGAGAGAAGGAGAAATTGTTGGTGCTGAGGGTGGTGAGAGC
>JANHGN010024984.1:49160-84720 GCA_024605025.1 Megaceryle maxima | reverse complement strand
ACAGACAAAGAGGAACCATATATATATAAAAATAAATAAAAATATTGTTAGTGTAATTGAAATTTAACCATCTAATCCACGAATCATTGTTAGTAATGATTAGTAATATAACTAGTAATTATATTCTATAATGATGTAATTATTATAGAAAAAGCATCTGTCTGTGCAGATACCACTAGCACCACAGTTAAAATTGTTATACATACTTTGATTCAACTGCTTTTTCTAATGTTATGCTGACCCTTCCCCAGCTCCTCTTGGCCTAAGGTTGGAGGTTTCATTAAGGTGGTGGTGGTGGGGATGGTTATGGTGATTTGTCGTCATCTAGGGTACTCAGGCAGGAGGATGTTTGTGTTGTTTCATTTGTGTTGTGGATGTTTCTTCTTCCTCACTTAAAAATCAACTTGGAGTTGGTTTTCTGTTTGCTAACATCCTTTTATGCCTTTCTCTTTCTTTATTGGTCTGCAGCTCCATGTTATATCCAAACTGAGTTTATATGGTGCCTTTTAGATATGTTGGAAACCATTCCTGTATTCTTTCTTACTCCTGTAGCCAGTCTTAGTGAGATCTGCATTTCTTTATATGACCGTGGGTTCATCGTTTATAGCTGGGGGTCAACCTGTGCCCCATCTCATATCTGCCATACCTATACTCCTCTACACTGCATCCTGTGTCTGCACTTTGTAAGGCCTTTGCTAAGATACCAATCCAGTATTTCTCTATAATACATTATTATAATAGAGTCATAAAACCTGTGTGGCTCCATAAAACAGCAAAGTCAATCATGTTAGCCATAGCTAGCTGGTCAGTTAGAAAAAAATGCTGTTTCAGCTAAACCAAATGTGACAAAGCTGCCAACAGACAAAGCATAGACAGAGAAATCCTTGACAAGCCTCAGTCCCAAGGCTTTGCAAACTCACTGCAAAGTCCATGGCCTGTCATTAGCAGTGGCAATACATAGAGTAATGCAATATGTGCAGGGTAACAGCATTATCAACACAGCTGATGATTATACTGGAAGAGCTGGAGGACACAGCCAGGTTAAACCATGTGAGAAAACCTGATACTTCAGAGTGGGAGAGAGCACTCATATGGACTAATAATAAAATACTTGCTTCTATAAACTGGGACCTTGCCAGTTGCCTTAGAAAGAACAGATGAAGGGAAGGGCTTGTGAGTAATAGTTATTAACAGCAAAAAAGCCACCTGAAAAAGGCGTATGTGATCCTAGGATGTGCTGCATATGCTAGCTTCTGTCAGGCTAGGAAAAATAAACCCTGGCTCACTAGTAGAGCTTCATCTGAAATTGTCTGGTTTGTTCTTGATGCTTGTGTTCGGGAAAGACTTGTTTGGATGTGAGAAATGGAGAACCTCTGTACGAGTTAATTGCATGAGTGCAGCCAGTATTGTCCCAGTGAGCATGGCTTGCACTGAAATCCAAAGGCGTGAGGAGCGCAGCATGAAAACACCTGGGCCATCTTGGGCTTTTGAGTATGAGCGAATCAAGCTGCATGTGCAGGGTCTTGGGTTAGAAGGGGTAAATTTCTTTTGGGCTGTTAAACAAAGCCTGGTGCAGCATGAAAGTGTCTGTAGCATTTCTGGACCCAAATGGAAGTGTCTGTGTGACGCTCTGCTACGCTAGGTAGATGCTGGTTCAGGTGTCTGGTAGAGCTGGAATTTCTGTGCTACAGTCCATAGAATAGGTGTTTCTTAGAGGAATGGTACACTTAGTCATGTGGAATGTACACGTCACAGTACATGAATGATTTAAAGAATGAGGTTCAGGAGAGATGAGTATGTTTGTAAAATCAGATAGGGGCAGTGAGGGATTTGAGATGGGAGGCTCAAGCTCCACTCAGAAGGTGCTTTAAACTGCAGCTGTAGTGTGCCTTCTGCCTGACTCTCTCTTTGGTGCTCAACATGCAATTGAACCCATGGATATAGATGGTTGATGAACTCATTAATTTTCTGTTTGTTTGCCATTTTAAAAATTTTCCTTTCATTTTTTGCTCCCAAGCAAAGATTGACTGTGAAATCAACTGTAAGATGCAAGTAATTCCTGTGCCTCATTTTTGTTGGGAGAAGCTACTTGCTATGGTACACTTCTCACCTCATTACATGCTTCATGTTTGCATAACACTCTCTGGTTTTGTGTTTAGCCATCATTAACTACTTCTCTCTTCTCTCATTCCTCTTTTGGCCCTCTTTACATGATCTTTTTCTTTTCTTATTTCTATTTACCATTTAAACTGTTCTGAACTCTCTTTCTCTTGCTTTATTTTTTTTTTTCTTTTCTGAAGTTTTGTCTTGCTCTGTTTAGGAGCAGTCATACAGGATTTTAGAAATACTTTCTCTTTGTGACACATGATTTACTTGTTACCCCAAGTGAGATAGAAGGCTTGTTAATAAAATCAGACTGTCAAGTAGGAGTCCATTTTGCATATAATGAAACACTTGTTTATTCCTTTTGCTATTACTAGTTTTGTCAGTTCTTTAAATTGAAGGTTGAACTGGAAATGTTATCACAGAATCAAATGAAAAGGAAAAATCGTCACCTTTGAATTTTGAAAACATAAACCAAAAGAAGCAAAAGCTATTTTCACTGGAATATATTGTTCACAAAAGCAAGTCCAGTTTGATGAGTTTTTCTCTTCAGCCATCTTTTTAATGGCCAGCTGAAATATTGGCAAGGAAAACTAATGATTGAACTCATGATTACTGATAGGTGGGATTTTCTGGCCTTCTGAAAAAATATTTACATATATAGACTGTAATTTTGTGGGAGCATCTGCCCCTGCTTATCTATCATGCACAAAACAATTATGCAACTTTCTGTAGTGATACTGGTTACATCAAATTGGAGGTGTTGGTTTGGTGTGAGGCAAGGCCCCCATGTGTACAATGTGGCTTTTTGCTTGTTGGCAATTAATAGCAAAGGCACTCAAGGAACAGCCTGGTTTGCTCTGCCAGACATATATATTTTATATATATATATGCAGGTTTAGTGTTTGCCTTAGACAACTTGGCAAGTGTTTTGGCTGTAGGGAGTCTTGGACTGTTAGGAAAACATGCTATATTAAGCCTCCGTGTGGTTTTGTTTATAGGGCTTCTGGAACGCTTCAGATTCCAAAACCCAACTATTTTCCCTGTGTGTTTTGATGAAAATAATGTCAATCAGACTTGAATTTGAGTCTCTGTCAACTTAATATAAGGCACCTTCCCTATAAACAGTTATCGATGGCTCCAGATGGCTGCCAGCAGCCTGTGGAGTATGTGTGACCACATTCCAGGTCCCTGGGGTGGGCAGCAAGGATGTAGGAGGGAGCTCCAAGCCCACAGTAGGTGTCTCTTGTGTGCGGTGACATCCTGTGCAGAAAATCCACCAGTGCTGATTTGCTTCAGCTTCTGGCACCCCCAGACAGTGCACTGGGACGATGTCTTGAGATTAGGGAAGTATTTTTCTCCCTTTCTACATAGGTTTCCACACAACCACTTTATTCCCTCCTTCAATGAGGGATTCTGGTGAGTCATTTGGAAGAGAAGATAAATTGTAGTGAAAAGAGGTGCGGTGCTACTAGCGGTGAATTTTCTCAAAGAGAAGGGAGCTGAGGGGAGAAGCTTGGTGTCTTAACAGTATCGCAGCTGTGTTTGAATATTGAGAAGCAAATTGGAGTAAGCTGAATAAAAAGGCAGGGTGCTTTTTATTTATTTATTTATTTCATTTTGACTAAACTGTGAGAGTGTCTGAGTGGAAACATGTAGCAAAAGAAAGGTAAAAAACAAGCAAAAGCTCACTCAGGATGCGTGTCTGCTTCAGCTCCTGGCTCTGTTTGAATTCTCTGGAAACACTGGTGGTCATGACAGGAAATGGTACTTTCTTTTGAGGCAAACTAAACTGGTGCTAATAACGGCTCTTTGAGACATTTCACTGCCAGGTCTCTTGCAGTCTTCACATGAACTCTATTTCAACAAAAATATGAAGTTTTCTCATCTGGCTTCTAGTGTGATATTAAAGCTGGATACTCAAAAGTCCATGGTTTTGGGATTCTTCTCCTGTTTTCCATGTCAATTACAATTATATTGCTTTTGAGCAAGAGGTTGCCAGCAGGGAATACTGAAGATTGCCAAATTAAATTTCAAATACATTTTGTTCTTCGTTCATGATGAGAATTATTTCTCCCCTAAGGCTGCTGTGCTCAGCAAAATAAGATCAGGTTGCCTCCGAACTCCCTGTAACATCAATCTAGTTGAGGTTTTAAGGCTTAGTGGCTAGCACTGTTAACACCTCCTCAGAGAGCTGGTGTAGCATAAATGCCATGGGCCCTGGTTTTGGGAGGTGGGGGGAGGGAAGCTGTAGAAACCTTCCATCTGAGCAATCTCTAGTCCACCATCTTGATAACCAGACACCTACTAAGGAGGTGTGTCTAAGAAATAGGGAAGTTGCTTATTTTCAACCTATGTATTTGTTATGGCTCTGTTTTCCAATAAGGAATGCCAAAAAGAGACAATGCAGATTGTAGCAAAGTGAAAGAGAAGTAGGTATGTAAGCCATTGGAGTCAGCCAGGTCTGAATGAGTTGATTGGCTAATAACTGATGCTTCACCACCAAGCAAATATTTTTAACTCTTTCTTGTGTTTAAATCTTTGCTTCCATAATCCAGATTTTGGGTTCATTAACATGCTATAAATAGCATCTAGCTTTATGTTCAAGTCCTATTTCTGCATCCATTTTCTATTTCAGGCAATTAGCTTAATTTATATTATGAAGAGACACTAATTGGAGAGGAAAGAAAACACAGGTAGCAACATGCCAATGACAGTTAAGATAATGCATCACAGATTACCTATGTAAGTTTTTGTGAAAGCTCTTCTCAGATGTCTAGTAAACCTAATAAGAATTTAAACCCCTTCAAGGTGGACAGTGTAGCTTTCCCTTCTTCATATGAACGGGTAAGATGAAACCCAAAGTATACGTTATCTTTCATTTTAGACAATAAGTCACAGCGAGAGGTCAGGAAAGAAGAGAGGAGTTTCAGGCCCGTCAGGAGCCTTGATCCCCTGGCAGGTTTCAAGAAGATGAGATAATTACTGGACTTCCTCTGGCAAAACTCATCCATAACATCAGTAATGTAGATCAGGGATTTGGTACACAGGCTGGAAAATAATTGCTAAAAATCTTTATTCTCTCTGGAATGAAGATAATTGCCCATTCTGACAATCACTAATTATGTTTGACCTGCTTGCGTCTTGTCCTAAAGCAGGACTTCCCAAAAATGCTGTAGCAACACTTTAGATAGGGTCCCACGTTTTATGGTCTTACCAACCTTTTTTCCCCCTCTCTCTGCTTAATCCCTAGAATGCACCAGCAACAAAAGCAACGTCGAATGTTCACAGCTGCCCTCCTGGCACTTGTTTTCCTTTTGGCAGCTGTGAGTACCACCGAGGCCGGCAAAAAGGAGAAACCAGGTAAGGTCCAGTGTAATTCAGAGTTAATCCTTGAGACTGATTGCATGTGTGGGAGAATGTCAAATGCTTCTGGTTTGATTATGAAATTCAGGTCATTCATTAACCTTTTGACATGCAGGGTAGGGATTTGTGGCTGTGACATGTTGTTTTGTGTTAAGTAGGAAAACAGAAGGTAGCTTCCATGAAAGTTGGCAGCTTGACAGCTCTGGAGACTGTAGTCTTTAGTTTATCACAGACTGGGTATTGCAAGGCAGCTTAAAATTTGCTCTGGGAATAGGTTCATGCTTCAGTTAGAGAGAACTGAACAGGAGTGATGAAAGGGCTGTTATCATGTCGCTCATTCAGTGTTGTATGTGACAATGCTACGCCAGTGCTGTGTGATGTGAAAATCCTCCGACAAAGATTTGAACTAACTTGCTGTTGCAGATAGACAGCCAGCCATCCAGTGGTAATTGCTTTCTGTCAGTGATGAACTCAGACCTCATTATAGGAGAGACAGACCTGGGGTGGAAAATTCATATCTATCAAAACCAGTCTTGACAATTTTTAAGGAACACATCTTCTGGTGTTTTTCTTAAGGTTTTATTATTTACAGGCTAGTTACACACCAGTAAATATGACCTGTAAGTCTATCAGAATTACTGTTAAAAAAAAAAATTTAGAAAGAAGTTGTTTCTAACCATTATGGCTATATGGAAATATGAGAAAATAGGAACATAAATATTCAAAATTTAGAAGGAAAATAATTTTATGTAAGGTTGTTTAAAGTTACTTGTGATCTTTTTTTCTGGGGGGGCTGACTAGTTATTTCTGTGAACCCTTGTGTTTGATAGCATTGCAATTTTTTCCCATCAGACTTCAAGGATTTAAATTAAATCACGATCCTTAATTTTGTCCCTGAGCAGCAAACCCACCTGTATTAACAGCATTTTAAGTACCTTTTTCCCATGTAGTTTTTAATTCTCCTTTGGAGTTTTGGTCATATTCTGGCATAAAATGTGGCATGGTATACCAAATTAAAAGTTTGTATACCACAGCTGTTCCCTGGAGTAGCTCAAATCCTCTTATACCCATCAACACATACTTTTCTTATCTGTACAGTGTGCAGTGCTTCAGTTGAACTGAAAATACTTGCATGTGATCAGCTACCAGAGACAGAGGAGTGTCCTTTCTGAGTGAATCCTCCTGCATGTTTTGGTCTGCGATTCCTGAAGATTTCCAAATCATTCCCCACATGGTAGTAGGACTGAATTTGAATAATCCACCTTGCTTTGGAGTCAAAGAGGATGACCTGTGTTTGCAGAACTCTAAAAAGGATGTCAGACCTTTTGCTTTTAAAGCAATTGCTTTATGAATGTCTTCCTTATTCACCCTTTCAGGTGCTGTGACTGTGTAGTGACATTTAGGGAACTTCTTCATAGGTTCTGGGTACTGACTACTTCTCTTGCTTGGGTTTGGTTCCTTGTCTTCATCCAGAGAAAAAGGCAAAGAAGTCTGACTGTGGGGAATGGCAGTGGAGTGTCTGTGTGCCCACCAGTGGTGACTGTGGCCTGGGGACGCGTGAGGGCACTCGGACTGGAGCTGAGTGCAAACAAACTACGAAGACTCAGAAGTGTAAGATTCCTTGCAACTGGAAGAAGCAGTTTGGAGGTAAGCATCACTCTTGCATGGGGCTTGCTTTGTGTTTTACTGAAGCATGGAGTGGGAAGCCTGTATTTTTTGCTTAGTTCTGCAAATGTCTTGGTGAAGGGGCTGCTCCTGTATTTGAAGCTCCTTAGAGCTAGAACACATAAGGCATCAGAAGGCAGATTCTTCAAAGCAAAGAAGCTCCTCTACAGAGGGTCCATATAACCTACTTGTTTTAACCTCGGTCTTCCAGTAGCACGTTGAAATCTGCTGTCCTGTGGTATACAACCCTATTTAAGGCAAAAATGTGTCGTGTTTGCTCACAGCTGTGAACCTCTGCAATAGTTACCACAGGCTTTACGTGACCTTGCAACATCTGATTTGCAGCACAGAACATGGGTGGCTACCAGTGTGTGCAGTGAAAGGAGTGAATGAAGACCAGTGTATTGTATCTGTATTGTTCAGTTCAGAGGTTCACATGTAACAATTCAGAAACATATGTCAGATCTCTGGACAGACATCTTGTCTAGGACTCAGATGGGATTACTCTTGCAAACTTGGCTTTTTTTTTTTCTAGTAAGCAGCTTATAATGGCTTTGACATCATCATTGTGACCTTTCCAAGGCTATCAGTGCTGCAGTTTCAGATTTGAAAAGTTCATAGTTGCATATACATTCTTGAAACTATCCAAGCTTTATTTGGTAATTCTGCAAATCATTAAAGTTTTCTTGCAAATCCTTTCTTCAGTTGCATGTTCCTTTTGTCTACGTGCACTGACTGTCTGTGACATCCTGTTAGACTCAAAATATTTTTATTTTCACACTCAGTTGTTCTGTTTTAAAAATTACGGTTTATTTGCTCATTGCAGCGGAGTGCAAATACCAGTTCCAGGCCTGGGGAGAATGTGACTTGAATACTGCACTGAAGACTCGAACTGGGAACCTAAAGAGAGCCCTTCATAATGCTGACTGCCAGAAGACTGTTACGATCTCAAAGCCCTGTGGGAAGCTTACCAAACCCAAACCTCAAGGTACATGCCTTTTGCTGAAAGCTAGATTTAAATCACTGGATTTATGGTGTCCCATGTGCTTTGGTGGGAACTCTAGTACAGGAGATAGAACTGAGGAAAGGCCATGAAAGTACTGCACTGCTCCTATCTCACAGGGGTCAGGCAGACAATATTCCTGATTTGTATAGTCAAGGAATTCTCACATGCAAGAGATAAGCTGAAGATTAGAGCTCCAGTTTTAACTTTAGACAACCTGTACCTGTGCCACCTGTACTCATCCTTTTGTTGATGTGACGAGACTTCCAGAGTACAGATGCTTTCATAACTCACCTGTTGATGGGAACAGACCAATAATAGCATGCAAAAATGTCTCTTAATAAAGACATCTTTTATATAGGTTTTGGTTGGTGTTGAATAATGACTAATTGAAACAAAGAACTGCTTTTCCTCTGGGCATGTAGTATAGAAAGCATGAACTGCTCACTGCATGCTGAATATGTAGATGTTCTGCACCCTTGGGGTTGTATGTGTTTTAAGTGGATTATACAAGCTATGCTACCCTGGAATTTATTTGCTTACAACCAGCTAGGTAGGTTTAACAAACTCCAGGCTCTGAATACTTGGATAATTATAAAAATAAATGTGATTAGGAGTGACAGGTGTAACTGGGAAATGTAGTTGTCAAATTGTGGATGGTGGTGCACCACTGATCTGAGCAGTACGTGCAGGTGGCTTGCTTTCCTTGTGCAACCAGAGACAAGTCTGATGAGGTTGCAGATGCTTTCTGTGTGTCTGCATGCGTGCATCTGCTTTGCAGCCAGTACAGCTGTAACTGGTCTTCCTCGTACAACATCCACGGAGTTATCAGAGAAGTTCTGAGTCTAGAACCTGTGTAGGTAATGACAAACTGTGAAGGAGAAAGGATACAACTAGATTTTCAGAGACCAACTGACTTGGTTGAGTTGGCAGCAATAAACATTTTCATTTGGGGGTGGGAATGCAGGAAAGACTTTGAGATATGTGATTTTATTATTTCTAAGGTTGGGGGAAAGGACTTTTTTGTAGTTTGTTTGTTTGATGGATGTTTTGTTGGTGGTTTTTTTGGAGTTTACTGAATGAAGCTTCATATTGTCCTGTCAGAAGGCCTGTGCTGCCTAAGCCACTACAGAAGTGAGGCTGGAAAATACCTCTGAGTATCCAGTCTATGCAACTGAGTAAGAAATTAGATTAGTACTGTGTGAAATGTTGTGCCCTACTGAACTTTATTTCTGTATTAAAAATCTGCATGCTGACATGTTAGCTGCAGTAAAAGTATCTGTTTTCTTCCTGAGGTGAAGGAAATTACAGGTTGGAGGTAAGTCCCCACCCACATATAGGTGAAGAAAAAATTAAATTCTATCTATAGTTAGAATAGAACCCAATTTAATTATTTGGAGACAAGAAGTAAGATCTAGATTATTTCCCGAGTGCTGGGAATAGACAGCAGGTACGTATTGCCCACCCTCTTCACCCATAGATGAAGAGACTGGACTGTACAGAGTATTCCATGAATGTCCTCTACAGTTTTGTGTTGAAAAATAAAATATTTCCTTTATTGTTCATTACACCTTCCTGAATGTTTTTCTTTTGATCCCTGCTTGCATGTGGAGTAGATGTCATTACCTGAGACCTTCAGAGTTCTCCCTAACTATTTTTTTTTTTTTTTAAAGCTAATTAATGCAGTTAGTTAAGAACTGAAGAAGGTGTGTAGGTAAGGCTGATTATTTCATCTAGGCTTGCCTAATGAGGTGGTGTGCATCAGAGTTCACCAGACACATTTACTTAGTGTGACTTGGTGTCTGAAGTTTCTCCTCACCTTCTCTGTTCGTTGATAATAATGCAAATTAATGTTACCAGTAACTGCTGCTCTCTGGTTGTTTATCCACCTTTCCAGGTCATGAACATAAAGCAGCTTTTCTGACAGGATGGGTCCTGTGTCTGCAGTTTTATAGGATCTGTGCTTAACATAAAGGAAAATTATACCTTCAGAAAAATCCCAAGGGTTATCATTTCCAGATTTGCTGATAAAATGTATTTTGTGTTTCTGGGAATTTCTATGGGCTGTGCAAAATTTTGCAAAATTAAACCAGGAGATATTCACTAGCCTTGGGAACCAATACCTGCCTTACTAACTGGTGATTTAAGTGTTTGTTTTTTGTTTTTTGTTTTTTTTTTTTAATCATTATTCAACATTCATGGAAAAGCCTTAAAATCTTCTTGAAGCACTCTCATTAGTTTAGAAACTAAACAAAACTAATAATAAAAAAATAAAACAAATTTAAAAAAAATTCTTATTAGTAACTGCTTTGCTTTTTTTTTCTGAGCAGCTGACTCTTAAGTATGGATTGTAGTCTGTGATGCTTGGACATTTTGGAGCTCACTGCTTGAAAGAGGAGAATTATTTGAGAAACTTTACTGTATCTTGCATTTAAGGGGGAGAGCAGATGATGAATCAGGAATTTGAATTTTATCTAGAGTTCTGAAGAGCTCTTTTCTCCACAGCTTTGCTGATGGAGGTATTCTCAGATTGAATGACAGTAGTTTGGTCCTGGGCTGCTGTGCTAAAGTGTAGTTATCACAGGATAAAAGCTGTTGTTTGTTCTTGAATATTGTGCATTTGGACAGAGAGATTGTCAGCAATGTGACAGTGATATCCCAGACACCATGGTTTGTCTATTTAGTACACAAATGAGGTCATGAGAAAGCCTGTCACAAAGGCTGGAAAGGATGAAAGGATAATTTTTATCACAAAATCCCAGCAGAGGCAGCCACCTCTCCTCCAGCACACACAATTGCATATTCTAATAAGTGTCTGCAAGGCCAGGGATGTTCAAGGTCTCCCTAAACTATCTTGACAGATGTGAAAGACTCAGGCACTTCTGTCGAGTGGCTGCTCTAATGGCCAACTTGCACTGAAGAGCAGAAAACACTTCCGACATGCTCCATCTGGCCTACTTCACAGTCACCAAACTTGATTGATGGTTGTTCGGGCTCCAGCCAGCCAGAAAGTGAAAGAATGGGGTATTGTCAGGATTCAGGAAACATTTTGCTTTAGCCACTGAGAGAGCAAGAATTCATTTTTATTGAGCTGGATTGTCCAATAGACTTTATTTCTTTTCTCACTCTTTCCATCGCTCTCATTCTTCCTCTCTCTTTCACAGAACTCTCGTACTCTTAGGTGTTTATTCTTCTGATTAAGATAAAATCAATAGAATAAGCAATCTGCATGCTCTCTCTGCAATGTACCCTTCATTTTTTGAATTATACTCCTTTCTGTTATTTTTTTCATCTGGCTTTATTTATTTCTTCTTAATAAGTCTCCCTTTCCAACTTTTTATCAATTCACGGTATATCTGATCTATGAGTCAATTTATACAGGCTGAGCGCAGTCCTTGACACATAGGAAAACAGTTCCAACTAAGGTCTGGCAAACTTTAATACCTCATACACAACTGTTGTCTTTAATAATTGAGGTGGCGTCCAGTGGAGGTCTTCCAGCATGTAGTGTTTGGAAAGGTATCTCATACGTAGGCAAGACCTACCCAAGTTGTTAATGGCTGTAATCTTTTTCCTGTAATGAAGATCAGGTGTAGCATTTGAGGGTCTAGCAAAGTGTGAGTGCAGTTGCCTGTGCTTGGCATGGTGTGCGCTACTGCAGCAGAGGAAAAACTACACTCTGTGTGTTTTAATCATTTCATATCATTTGAAGAGCTTTATTTAAAAGTTTAGCACAATATAAATAATCTGCACTACATTGTTTCTTTTCTCTACAAATTTTTACAGGTAGTATTTGGCTAATACTCCAATCACTCTTTGGAGCCAAGGAAGCACAATTTAAAGAAAAGTAATAATTGAAAGTCTGAAAGGACGAGTGATTTTATAGGTTTACACAGTATTAGTGGCAAGTCCAGGAGCTGTTGACTCTTGGATCCATGCTCTAACTAGTAGCTGTTGTTCCCTTTTATCCTAGTCTGTAATTAAAATTACCAGAATATGAAGATTTCTGTCAAGGGGAGTGTCTGAACTACAGTCATTAATTAGGCTCTTTGGTTTTGACATTAGTAATCTCAGTGAATTTAAGACAGCGTTTGATACATTTACCTTCTGACGGGACCTTATAAAAAGTCTGGAGAGGGCCTGTTTACAAAAGCCTGGAGTGGAAGGACAAGGGGCAATGGTTTTAAATTAGAAAGGAGTGGATTCAGATTGGATGTAAGGAAGAAGTTCTTTACCATGAAGGTGGTGGAGCACTAGAACAGGTTGCCCAGGGAGGTGGTTGAGGCCCCATCCCTGGAGACATTCAAGGTGAGGCTTGACGAGGCTTTGAGCAATCTGCTCTAGTTGAAGATGTCCCTGCTCTCAGCAAAGGGGTTGGACTAGATGACCTCTAGAGGTCACTTCCAACCCAGACATGCCTATGATTCTATGATTCTTAGGGAGCTTGGTGTCAAAGAGAGCTGAACTTTTGTTAATGAGCAGGAATATACCTGTCCATACTTTGCTGCCAGTAGTAGAAAACAACGTGGGTTTTGAGCACTACGGTAGAATCCTTGATTTCTACCTGCAGAGAGAGTATCTTGCAGTGTGCTGCTGGGACAGATCAACAGTTCTTTGGCAGCTGGCTGTTGCAAGTTGCCGATAGGGATATGGGAATGAATTGCTCGCCTGATAAGCAGCTATTCACTGCTCAGACAAACCGTGCCGCACTGACGAAAAGGACCACCTGTGGCCTGCTCTATTTTACATGTTGGGCAATCTGGTTTTTCTAGGGTGCCCTCTCCAACTATGCCTTTGTGCAGCAACAAAGTGTCTGTTTCTAAAGAGTAGCTGGAGGGGATACAGGGAGAGAAGAAATGACTTGTTAGGACTGTGATTTTCTTTTGTTTGAAAGATGCTTTGGCATCACACTTGTGCTATATCTCCCTCTGTAGGTTTCAGAGTTCCCCATCTTTAATGTAGCTCATTAGTTGTGCAGGCATGCAGCTAGCGTAATAATTAGTATTACAGCAGGCAGAATAATAGGATATGCTCAAACTAATTAGATATAAAAATGAGGGATTTCCTTATATTAGGAAACAGCTGTGATAGTTAAACAAAAACCTGAAAGGCAAAATTGGGAGGTTTTTTTCCTTGCTCTAAAGGATGAGGCAGGTTTATTGAAGAATGGCGTCTGGCACTGACTAGGAGCCTGCAGTGAAATACAGTGATCTGAGCTCTGCAAGGCAGACACTGGCAGTGGATGCCCGGTGGGAACAGCATAGCTGGCTGTTATTATTGTTGCTATCATCATGATTATTTGTATTGCATGAGTGCCCAGAGGCCCCAGCTGAAAAAGAGTGCTATTGTACTAAGCACTGCATAAACATTGTGAGAGGCAGTTTTGCCATGAATAATTTATGCCTTATGGAGCTGAGAAATGTGAAAACCAAGAGGAGAAACGGTGGTCCAGAGGAGTGTGTCTGGGTACTAAATGCTTGGTTGTGTTTCTCTGGGCCCCATGCTAGTCTGAGGACAAGGCTTGTTATTTCAAGATGAAGTAAAAATCACTGGAAACTTTAGGCTTTGAGACGTATCACTGTGATTTGGTTCCTTGCTGCTGTAACATGAGTAAATATGATTTTTCTCAATTTAAGTGGGAACAAGAGTAAGCCAGATAAGAAAAATAAACCACAATGATGGTTACACTGTGGACTGGCCTCAAGCTGCTAGTAAGCTTCCAGTGCAGCCCATAACTAATAAAGTCTTGATGTCTTTTAATGGTGTTTCTATTGCTTCCATTTCCTTATATTTCTTGGAGGCTTTGCACTGTAGTCTTCCTTAAGACTACTTTTGTACCTTTGAAAATTATACTGTCTGGATAAGGAATTTGAATGCCTTGTCAGATTGTAACATAGTATCAATCTGACACAATCCTGATTCCAGGGAGCAGGAAGTGTTTGTAGGAGAGAGCGTTTTTGTTTGGTTTTGTTTGTCTTTTTTTTTTTTTTTTTAATAAGTATTTTTCAGTTTTCAGTCATTCTGCAGCTTTTACAGGTGTTTTTAAAAAGGAAAAGGCTGGGAAGTTTCATGGGAAACTTAGATCTTCATGTTTTCTCACCCTCTGGTTTGTATTTCAGATTTTTTTTTCTATGCTGCCCCAAAAGATGAAAAACTGCATGTGACAAATGTTCTTGTTTAACCCCCTTGTGCCTGCAAGAGTTTCTTTTAGGGTTTAATGCAGACCTTTATGGGTGAAAGTTTAAATAGCTGCGTATGTGCCAATTCTGTTACATGCTCGTTGTCTCACTTTCTTGGCTTGCAAGAGCAGTCCAGCCTCCTTGGCATTAGTCAGTGCCCTTGAGCCGTGAAAATGCCTGAATCTGTGGGATTTACCCTGATAAAAGATATGCCATCAGCAAATGTTTACACTCCTTACTGCTCCCAGAAATGAAACAGAGAGAAAGTCCTGTTCCTTCCTTTCTGTCCTTTTCTACTTCTTCACATCCTTTCCATTCAAGCTTTCTTTTTACCCCCTCATTCTTTATACCTCCATCTCATTTTCCACATCACCATCTCTCTATCTTCTCTTCTATCTGTGCTTACTGCAACTGCTTTGCAGGAGACTTTTCAGAATGTGGAGCACTTACCAAAGCCAAGCCCCTGTCCTGTGCCTTGACAGTAGATCCCATCTGGGGCAGATGCCAAAAGCACAACTGAGAAATGCATGTGCCTGGTTTTCAAAACTTAACTCGCTAAAATAGGGTCTCTAATTACAGTATATCACAAATAACTTTCTGTTAAATTATTATTTATATATAATATATATTTAAATGTATATAATATAGATCTCAGTTTGATGTATAAACTGCCTCAACATGCAATCTTTTTGCTGTATAGGTATATGCCAAACTCCAAACAGATTATAAACAGTTTTTCTTCTCAGTAGTCTCCTGCAGACACGTGAATACAGAGAATAAACTGTCAATGTATCAGTCTGTGCTTGCACCTGTCTCACTGGCATTAAGAGGGATCTTGTGTACAGCATAGACAGAGGGCTGAAGAGCCAGCTGGGACTGGGTCCCTCTTGTGCTGAGCACAGAACATAACAAAGAACAGTAAGAAAGTCCATAGCATACAGAAGCAGCAGTACAAATGTACCAGAGGCAGCAGCAAACAGCAGAGCGAAGAGAGTTACTTCTGGAAATCCCTTTCCATTAGCCAGATTCCTTCCACAGTTTCCAGTTGCAAAACAGGCTTTGCTTGAACAGTTTATCCATTGCAATCTTCAGAATACTTACTTTTAAGACTTTAACATAAAAAGTTACATCCGTGACTCAGACATAAAGAAAAAGAGATGAAACTTTCCAGATCTTTGTCTTTGGGCAATTAGGGCATCTACAAAAAAACCAGAAATTACGTGTGTCTTCGTGGGCTTTTGTCTGCCTGTGCCTATGCAATTTTGAAACTTTTTCTCCCAAATATTCAAATGAAGAAAGCCACTGAACTTAAACCTTTCTGATAAAAATCCTTGGTTTCAACAAATTACCTCTTAAAAAAGAACTCCCTGTAATTACTGACTAGTTTAAGAATGAATGTTAATGGGAGCATTTTTAGTATCTTATGTTAGGCTCAAGCAACGGCTTTACTGTATAATATTGTTTCAGAGCTTTGCAACTGGTTTTAGAATAAATTGGATTAATTTTTCCCTCTGTTTACTACTTCTTGCAATTGCAGTGAAAAAAAAAAATGAGCAAAACTTCTTCGATGAATGCTCTTTGCTCCATTTCTTTGTCAGATATTTAGTGTTTGTTACAGTCATAAATCTTGCTGTTCCCCATTCACAACATACATTGCAGTGTGTCTTTCTGGCTTATACAGTGCAGCTCCACCCTTTAGATTTGAATTGAGTCCATCTTGTCTTCAGCTGGGAACAAATCCAAGTCTATCCAAAATGGAAATCTAGCAAAGTGAGAAGCAGAACAAAAGCTGCTGGAGAGGAGTGACTGCAAGAGTGGAGAATTGAGAAAGACAGATGTCTAGAGAAAGTCATTACGCAGCACAGAGCTGAAGTATAGGGGATATAATCAATTGTAATGTATTAATAAAGTAAAAGTCATGTCACAGTCATTGATTCATTGAAGACATGCCTTCTACTGCCGTTTAGCTAGTAGAGTATTGTAGGGTTTTTTTTTTTCCATCCAGTAGAACTGGGTTGCTCAAAGAGGCATTTAAGAATAATGAATTTTGGAACAAAATTGTAATATAGTTTTTCCTTCTTAAACCATTTGGAATACATAAAAGCTGTATATAGTACAGAAAAATAGGTGGAAAAGGAATTAGATGGCCATGAAGGGTTCTCCTTCTCTAGGAGCAGAAGAAAATACCATATTTAAAAGGTATTTCAGAAATCAAGGGATTTGTTTTTACAGTCATGGAAATCACAATGTAGTACAGTTTCTATTCCTAGAGACCAGGGTGAACCTCTTTAGGGCGAGATATTTTTCACAAAGGGATAAAATCCTTGGCTTTGTTAAAGTCAAGAATGCGCTCATCTATGTGGATTGGCATTTCATCCCCAAAATTCAGAAGTTCCCTGCACCCAATGGCACCATTGCCCTGAACCACCATAGCAAACAGAATGCTTTAGAAAATGTACCACACTGAGAGGTAAAGAGCCCATTAGAAAACCTGCCCTTCTATGTACTCAGTGGGACTGAGTGCAAGTTCCTGAGAAGACTCTGTCCTGGACATCTGGTGTTGAAATTCTTTACTGTACCCTTCCATCAGCACAGCTTTTGCTATTTTGAATGATTTATATTGCTTTTGAGGAAACTACTTGACTTCTATATACAAGAGTTCAGCAGTGCCACGAGTGAATTGTTAACTACTTTTCAACAAATGAAAATAAATACCTGCAAATTTTGGCTTGCGAAGCTTGGCTTCCATTAAAATGCAATTACCTCCCTTTTGTGACTTATACATTAAGAGTGGCTTCAAATGGTCTGTGGCTCCTGTTTGACATGATTTCTTTCCTTTGCTGCTTGCATAGTAAGAATGAGGCTCCAGAATAAAGATTGCTTTTTAAAGAGAGCTGCTGCCAGTAAGAATTGAATAGAGAAAGTTCTGATTACAAAAATTAATTTGTTTACTTGGTAAGATGCTCACTGGACTTTTTCTTATCAGTCATGATGGACCCACAGAAGTGGGTCCAGTGCTAACCCCTGACCACACAGCTGTTAATCCTGTGAATAATTCTTAGACATACAACTATTCATAGGGTCATTCAGGTAATGAATGCTTAGATAATCCATTGTGTGTGCACTGACAGTTTACACTTGCTGGGCTGTTTCTACAATGCTACGTGGGTGTTTTTTTCCTCGCTGGAAGTGCTCTGGGTTCTAGGGGGGGAAGCAGGATGGCTGTGCAGTGCTTGCTTGCTACAGGGACTGACGGGTGTTCTGAATTTACTCTTTGCATGTGCCCTGGTCCAGGATCCCAGCCACCATCTGAGCAAGAGCACCCCTAGGCACCTTCCCACTGTGGAATAAGAGGGAAGGAGGAAAGCATATGCCATAAAACTGACACAAAAATTGAAAACTGTTTTATCATCCTCATTAATATTCTGGAGCATATGTAATTCACTCTTTTGGTACTTTTGTTTTGCTGCAAGTATGTGGAATGATGGTAAAATTAAGTATCTCCTTGGCATGTGGGAAGCCAGAGAGAAGACAGTTCCCACCTCAGTGCTGACCCTGATATTGGTATCTATATGAGAAATACCTTTGATATGGCATTTAATGTATTCGAATTAATGTGTTTAAATGTAAATATCTAAAGTATTTACATACCTTTCATATTTCAGGTTTTGTGTTGAGATGTTCCAGTTTTGTGTCCCATGAGCCAGATGTGGCCTGTAGGATAATTCTGTTGCAGTTAGGCAGTTAGCCTGGCTGAGCAGGTCCCTGAACTGGACAAAATCTGCTCTTTTGAAATCCAGTGTTGTCATCCTGCTTTTTGCCATACTTCTTTCTCTCTGGATCCTGAACTCAGCTATATGTGTAGCTCATAAAGATACCTCCAACTGGTATCTTGCCCAACGCTGAAGAGATTGGACCAGCTAGTTTTAAAGCAAATGGTGCAGTGAGTAGATTCAGATTAAAAGTGTGTTGGTGTGAACCCGAATTTCATCTGGTCAAGTTGTTTTGTCATAGTGGCTCTCAGTATTGGTAGCACTTGTCTGCAGCAAATGTTCTCTTTAGCCAGGGCACAGGCTGATGAACAGATCTGTGGCTCTATTTCTGTAAATATTGTGTAAATCAGGAAGGTGAGATGAAGGAGGCTGCTGTTGACACAAAGTACTTGCAAATGGCAGTGTTCTGCTCAAGGCAGTCCCTGTTCACTGTGCAGCTTTTCTTTCTTCTGGGCTCAGTGATGAGTGTTGTTGAGTTTAAGCTGCTTTACAGCACCAGCGAGATGTGGAGAGCAACATAGTGGCTTCCCCATCATACAGACTGCTTCAGTGGGCACTGCTTAATGGTTTACTATAATTTCTGATGTCAGACTGGGACCACATTAAGAGGCCTGGTAGGAAATGGCTGAACATCCAGTGATGTTCGTGATGAGTTTACATGTAATCTGTCCTAAACTGAATTGAATTTTGGTAATTTTTTTGTAATTTCTATGTATGAATGGAATTATTTGAGGTGTTGTATCTAGGAGATCTTTCCGTCACTTAACTGGTAGATGTCTGGTACTGGTCCGAGTGATAAAATGCTACTGTTGCTTTCAGAGAAAGTGGTGTTGGGGTGATAAAGGTGATAACCTTAATCTGCCTTCTGGTGAAGATACCTTGGCCTTATCCATAGCTGAAATATGTCAGTGTAGTTCACTTGGCTTTAGCACAGGAAAGCTGGTTTTACTAAAGCTAATGATTGCTAAATCAATCATCAGTAAACTGTTCATGTTATGTAAACTTGTCAGAGAGAAGAGAATCATATTCACAGAGTATTACCTTAAAGGCCAAGTGCTTGTCTTCTCATTCATGGAGATAGTTGCTGTTTAAGTTGAGATGGGTTTTGTTGGCGTGGGGTTTTTTTTTTTGTGTTTTGTTCCGGTTTGTTTTGTTTTGTTTTGTTTTGTTTGGAGGGAGGGGGCAAATGTGACCAGTAAGAAATGAAGGCAGGATACAAAAGTGAAAGTGATATCTGGGTTAAGGTAAACATGGGTCTACAAGCTTGCTGTTTTGGTTCCAGGAAAGGTGCTTCACAGAAGCTTGGTTTCAGTCTCTCTGTAGTATCTATTGAGCTGTGTTTTGTGGTGGTATCCATGAGGATTTATTCATTTATCCAGTAAGAACTGTTATTTCCCCTATTACAAGGTGACAAGTGATACAAGAATACCAAATCCCTTTAAGTCATAGTAATTTTTTAGGCCCTTTTGTGAATTTCCTCTACCTTTAGAGCACCATGCTAGAAGTAACCACAGGTGGTAGTATTGTATACAGACTTTTGCTTGTACCTTCACATCATTCCCTTATTTACCCCAAGTTAGTCAGAGAAGCAGAATCTCCTTACTGCCCTTCCCTGTCCTATCAGTATCTGCTGGCTGGAGAGACCATATTCTAATGACTCCAAGTCAAACTTCAGTTGCCTCTCAAGTGTACATAGGTGTTTGTCCCGGACAAAGGAGCAAGGATTATCAATGGAGAAGCTGAAGAAACAAGTGAGCTTTCTCACAAAACTCTGGAGTTGTTCTCAAAGAAAGCCAAAGACTAACAATGAAATAGAAAGGAAGCAAGGGAGGGGTATGTGTGTGGGTAGTGTGTGCAAACCTTTCTTCCAGCTCTCCACTGAGCCATGACCTGATTTCTCCAGGAGCTGCCTGCTGTTTTCTTATTTCTGAAGCAAGTTGCTGAGACAATGCTTTGCATGCCAAATAGGGTCAGCTGCTCAGATAGGAAGGGTTCTGAACTGGACATACACCCGCCTTTCCATCTTCTCTAGCACCTCAAGCACTCCTTTTTTTCCCTTTCCTTCTGTTTTCCCTTTCCTTGTTCAGGGTGAGGTAACAAAATTAGTTCTTACATGCACGGAGAATACAAGGGGAACTTTCAGGGGTATTGGATGAAATTTATTGCAGTGTCTACTAGATACTAATTTTTTTTTGTGGTTATTTCTATCTTGACAGAATCCAAGAAGAAGAAAAAGGAAGGCAAGAAACAAGAGAAGATGCTGGATTAAAGGAGCCAACTTGGGCAATGTGAGAAAGGGACATCAGCAAACATGATCAGTTAACAGTTTCATTTATACCTAGGCATTTTATCCTAAAGTTATTTATAGCTTAATGGTACCATAGAAGGAAACAAACAGAAAAAAAAAAAATTCATTTTTTTATTCCTTTAGTATTTTTCATGTATAATCCTAACAATGATTTTTAGAGGCCTGTAATAAAGGGCTCCAAACTCATTTAGAAAATTATGTATATTGAACAATGTAGAGGTTTTAAAAATACTTCTTTCTCAAGTCTTGCCATAGGTCTCAATCTGGTAATTACTCCATGCAAGCAGAACCTGAACCTGTGAGGAGCTCCGCTGAAGTCAGTGGTGCCCTGTGTGAACATAGGGGTCTGGCTGGATGCAATTATATTTAAGATTGGGACCTTGTATCTGAAAAAAGCCAGACTTGTTTCTTAATTTTCTATTACATCTGGATAACTGTATGAAGTTATTTGTTTAAGGAAAGGATGAGGGCATTTTTTTGAGTATTTACAGCCATGGAATTTTTTGGGTGTGTGGTGAATGTTTATTCCAAAATGCCACCATCTCCAGGCAAAAACTAGCAGCACTCCTATCCTTGGCCATATTGTGGGTGTTGACAGTAATTATTCTGAAATCTTTCAACAGTTGGACATATAAGAGTCCTTATTTTTCATAGTTTTCTAGCAATGATTTTTCCAAATGGAATGACAGCAAAACTTTCCACTTTTGAGCATATCAACACTGGTGGATGGTAGTGTCCTCTGTTTTACCTATAAAAGTTGAAAAATGCTTTCTTTTATTTGTTTATTTTGCCAGAAGGGAGAATATTCTTTTCACAAAAATCTAGTTGAAATTGCTGCAATATTGCCTGACCCAACTCCCATTTGTATCAGTGGGAATCTTCCTGTTGATTTCAATTATAGCTGGTTGAAAAATAGTACGTCTTCTGGGAAGTAACAGAAGAAACCTGTTTGGAAACTGCCTGAAATAGTTCATATTTTTGGCCAAAAAAGGGACAACTTGTGACTTGAAACCAATAAGAATGAAATTAGTTCTTTGTTTCTCTGTTAGTAAAGCAGAAGGGAAATATAAAACCAGTACCTTTTGCTTTGTTCCATTTTTATGTAAGCAAAAAGACCTTGGAAAACCTCAGTCAAAATAAAAGTAGTTCTGTGTTGTTTTTTTTTTTTTTAATTATTATTTTTTAAATGGTCTGCAGGGATAAAAGGAAAATTATAACCACCTGGTTTTCGGTTTGTTCAATTTTACCTATTTTAAATTATAATAAGTCCTGAGAAAAGTCACAAAGTAGAAAAAAGATCTGACAAAAGACTGGTCCATCTACAGCTAAGGGGTTGTTTAAGAAACTAAACAACCAGCAGACCAGACACTTTAGAGGAAACATAAGGGATTTCAGTCTAAATTAATTTCAAAATCATTGCTTTTAAATTCTAAATATTTCAATTCAATAGTAAAATATAAGCTTTGCCATGTGGTCAGGAGGAACAGTCTCCCTTTTACTGCTGTGGGTACCCACTGACTTCAGCAAAGCTGCAGCAGCATACGTTCATCTGAGTAAATGACATTGATCTCTTGGGATTAGCTTGTAGACAAGCAGAGGGTCTTTTCCAGGCTAACAACACTCACCTTTTCTATGCAAAAAAAAAATTTATAACAATTGCTTGCCCTCTTTTTTCTCACATGAAGGGTATGTCTGATCTGAACTCACAGTGAGGCAAGTCCTTCTGTAGATGTTCCCAGACACTTTTGAAGCCAGTTAGACAAGACTGCACATAGTTGAAGGTAGACTAGCCACAAAATTATTTCCCTGACTCCTTGGGTGTGTTTTGCAGTCTGTTTTGATGTCCTTGTTATTTTGACTATGCTGTTAGACATACCTGAGCCAGTGCTATAGTTAAAAATGTCCCCAACATGTGGTGGATGTGCAATGACCAAATCCAAAATCATAAAGGCTCATATTTTGCGTGGTTCTGGGTGCTATTTGGTTTGTTCATGGTCTAATCAGGTCTACCTGTGCTTGTGCCTCAGACTTAAACTAATGGATTGGTAGGTCTGATTGAAAGCAAAGGGAGAAAGAAACTTTTTCACTCACCAAAGGTTTGTCTGTCTAAATGCTGCATCAGTTCACTTGAAGTGGTTCAGCTTTGAGTACAAACACTGTTGCACCATTGTCTTACACTGGTTTATCTAGTCCATGTTTCACAGGGAGCTGGCAGGAGTTGGGAATGATGCTGAGACCAACAGTTTGACTATCCTTAGCAAACCTTAGATGTCACTTCTGATTTCCACCTCCATGAGTAAGAAGAATAAAATAAATTCCCCTGTGTTTCCTCTAACACTTTATGGCCTTAATGATTAACTGCCCATTTGGCTTGTTAAAGGAACATTCCTAATAGTTTTTGAAGGAGGCCAGTCAAGTTCCTATGGTGGTTCAGGGCCTCCATGGAGAGAGCTTACAGAAAACAAAAGAGGCAAACAAACTAAAAGTGCCATGTTAGGACCAGAAGAAAGCTCAGCAGTCCTGGCAGTAAAGGGTGTGAAATGGGAGAACACTTCCTCTGTACTACTCAGCCACATACTTTGGATCTATATGGGCATCTTATTGACAGTAATTGAAGTTGTATCTGTCATAGTTTATAAACAATGAAGAAAATTTCCAAGAAGCCAGCAGGAAAAAAAAAAATATCTATGGAAACTTTGGCTATGAAGGAAGTGATAGAAGTATTTCATGGCAGAACATAAAAGAAGGTTTAATAGACTAGGTCAGTCAGGCCAGCTCTGAAAGAAGGTACCTGGTACCTAATAGAAACAGTTGCTTCACCAGTGACACTATCAAGAAAGCAAGAGGCAAGTAACTGAACAAAACTGCTTCTCACCCTGTGTTGCTCAGTTTCCACTTGAGTCATTGTGAAATTTCTCCTTATTTGCTTTTAAATCTTCTACCCTTCCTTCTTTGGGAGGGCAAGCTTGTTTGACAGTGCTGTGGGGTGGCTACTTCAGGTGAAATGTGTTTTGCCCTCTTGGTGCTATCCTGTTACAATGGAAAACTTAGCACAGATGTGTTGTCTAGCTCGTTTAACCAACTGAAGCTTGTTTCACTAATGTCCTTGTTGAGAAGTGTTTTCCATCTTCATTTGCTACAGCTGTAGTAAGGTATGGGGATATGATAGAAATCCCTCAAATGACAGCCTTTTTCAAAGCACTCAAATCTCTTAGAAAAGAGAGGGGTGAGTTGCCGAACACCAGCTAAAGATTAATCTGCATCCAGACTCTGCATTCTAGGGGAATTTCTTTCCTCTGAGAAGGCTGAGCCATGCTTCTAAGCAATTAGGCCCGTCTGTATCTTGATTCAAAACAATATTTGAGGATTGGGGTATTTTCTGACTTTGACATGTCTCCTAACAGGAGTGCTCATATTGAAAGAGAATCGTTGCTTGTCAGCCTGGCAAATTAACTGACTATTAAGTGCAGCAAAACTATAGGGCAAGGCTCCAGGAAGGGAAAAGATTTGTTGTACATGCAGGTCGATATGAAGTTGTAACTTAATGATTCTCATCTAGTTTTGTAATAACATTCTGGACTGTAGTGTTTTTCAAAAGACAACAATTTGAAGAAACAAAATAATAATAATGGTAAAACAAAACAGACAGTGTTGAATACTTTGTCAAGAAGAGCCGGGAATGAAGTCAGAAGCATTTTATATGAACTTCTTTTGCATGCTTCTTGAGTAAGTAAGGCAGGGTTACTGACTGGCACAGTTGTTTTTATGCTTTGCTTGATTTGTGCCTTAATGAAAACCGATCAAATACAGAAAGTTACAGAGAAGTAAAATACCACTCCAACTTCACAAGAATATGTCCAACAGGAGGCAGTGTCAAAAGGAGCCAGTAATATATCTGTTGTTTCTGTCTGAGGAGTGCAAGTTATGATAATAGGAGAAAACATAGCATATTTCTTGAACTTTGGTGTATATCCTTCACCACTTGGCATGTGGCAGTGGACCATGCAAGGAAAACAATGGAGCATTAGGATTAGCTAAGGGGAGGTGAATACTTATGGGCTCTTTATGGAAACAGGCCTATAAAATCCCTGAAACTAATCATGCTGCAAACCCAGAGCATCTGAAGATAAACACTGAGAAGCATTCCCATTTCTTGAATTAAATCCTTTCATATATGATGAACTTTATCTGAGCTTCCTTAATTTAATGTCAGTGATGAGGGTGGTACAAAAGTCAACCTGAGTCTCCCTGTCTCCAACAACATTAACAATATAAACCTGCCACTTTTCCGTAGCAAAATCTTGGTGAGGTACACCATTTTGACATGACTGGGTAGTCTTTCACATCTCCCATATTCTTATAGGAAGGGGATGCAGTATATTAATGAGGGTAGGTATTCCATGTTCAATCTTTCCTTAACTCTCTAGGACAGCATCTTTGTGAATTTCTGTGTTCTTTCCTTTGCATGGACAGATTAGATGTGTCGTCTGCTTTTCCCACACTCATCCCTAATTTTGATAGTTAATTTGTAGGTTTTTTTGATCATTCTGCTAAGGCACTGTAACTCTCAGCCAAACTTCTGTGGATATTGTTGATCCTTCTGCATGCTTGAGGCTGTATTCTTCATTTTTTGCTGTACTGTTGCAGAACATCCCTGGCAAGCCCATACCATCAGGTACCTTTCATTGTGTCCTTTAAAGATTAAAAGACACAATAGCATCTTGTTAATCAGAATATAACAATGAAAAAGGAAGTGTAAGAATGAGCAAAGAGATTCCTTGGGAGGGCGGCTTGCTAGTAAAACCTTTGTCATAGCTCAACCTGGGTGAAGCTTTTTAGGAGACAGAAATGCATCAGATTCAATTGAAAATTAGAGACAGTGATGAAAAAGTGTCTGCCCTCAGATAGAAAAACAACAGTGACAACAATCTGTATCCTTTTACAGTGTGTCCACTTTTAACATTAAAGTAAAGGAAAGAGCCATGGTGCATAGAGCTCCAGGGACAGTGGAAGATTTGGCTGATCAAGGTAGAGCACAGCAAGAGAGTCTCTTTCACCCTGTGGAAGTTTGCTTTTCACAGAGTCACAGAATGTTAGTGTTGGAAGGGACCTTGAAAGATCATCTAGCCCAACGCGCCTGCCAGAGCAGGATCATGTAGAGTAGATCATACAGGAATGTGTCCAGGCAGGTTTTGAAAGTCTCCAGAGAAGGAGACTCCACAACTTCTCTGGGCAGCCTGTTCCAGTGCTCTGTCACCCTCACAGCGAAAAAGTTTTTTCCTAATGTTTTTGTGGAACCTCCTATGTTCCAGCTTACATCCATTGCCCCTTGTCCTATCACTGGACATCACTGAAAAGAGCCTGGCTCCATCCTCCTGACATTCACCCTTTATAAATATATAAACATTAATGAGGTCTCCCCTCAGTCTTCTCCAAGATAAAGAGACCCAGCTCCTTCAGCCTTTCCTCATAAGGGAGATATTCCAATCCCTTGATCATCTTTGTGGCTCTGCGCTGAACTCTTTCAGGCACTTCCCTGTTCTTCTTGAACTGAGGGGCCCAGAAGTGGACACAATATTCCAGATGTGCCCTCACCAGGGCAGAGTAGAGGGGGAGGAGGACCTCTCTCGACCTACTAGCCACCCCCCTTCTAATACACCCCAGGTCCCTTTCCCCTACACTGCTTTCCAACATATCCGTCCCCGATCTGTACTGGCACTTGGGGTTGTTCTTTCCCAGGTGCAAAACTCTGCACTTGCCATTGTTGAATTTCATAAGATTTCTCTCCGCCCAGTCCTCCTTTTGGTGGGGGTAGTCTTGTTCATAGCAGCAGAAAATTACTTTGTGCTTTTGGACCAAAACTAAATGATGCTGAAGTATAATCATTTTCTTAATGTTCCCTTTCTGCTGCTCTTCAAAAATGGCAGTCTGCCTTGTGGCCTCATCACTCTGACCTGAGCAGAAATTAGATATTTCAAGGAAAACATGGGAATTCAACTATAACCAACTATCATCTCACTGGTGGGGCTGTGCAATTCTTTTGCCTTTTCTGCAGTTTGCCATTTAAATGTGGAATGTCTAGGGGTCTCAGATGGCTAAAAACTCAGTAGGTATCTCATCATCTTTAAATCACGCAGCTCTGAATGCGTTGCCTGTGAAACTATACCTACAGTTCTTACTCTGTTCTTACTCTGTTCTTAAAAAAAACCAACCCACCACAATAACAAACAAAATTCAGAGCAAAACTGAAAGCATGTGTCCAGTGTATGAATTTACTGATGAGGTAAAATGGAGGCTTACAAGTATTCCTGTTTGAACAACCTTCTAAAAGTTAAAGACTGTACAAAAGTCTTAGCCCTGAATTCTTCAATGTAAAGCTATGAATATGGATAGCCTTTGCAGGGCTGTCTTACTGATAGCCAATTTCATACAATCAATTACATTGAATTTCATCACCCTAGTCTACCAGGCAACAAGATGTTAGTTAACTCTTCTCATTGTGTCATTTATTTCACACCCCATATTATAATTATGTAGCTCATCTAGATTTTTACATTTGAGGGAAATGGCTCTGATAATCCAGAGTGTGTTGTGGTTGCTGAGGTGACCTGAAGCAGAGGCAGGCTAGTATTGCTGCAGCTCAGAACTAGAAGCCACATAATGGGGATGTCAGCATCAGACACAGCAGCTCTCTAATTATACATGCATACATACTGCATATATGTCTTCATATATAGGGAAGCAAAAGCTCTATTAAAAAAGTGCATCTGTAACTCTAAATGTGTTTCACAGCTAGTGCTGCCATATTTTCAAGCTAAAGAAGTGAAAGAGCCTTTTGTCATGTGTTGTTATTTACACGAGGATGCAAAAGTAGTGTATAGGCTGAAGAGATGGGTTTCTTCCCACTCACCACATACCAGTTTAAGGATAGCTGTGTCAAAGAAGAATGCAAAACACATGGCAGTGAAATGGCCAATAGGATTTAGTATCAGAGTGATGTTCTCTCCTGTCACACCAAGGACGTGGAAGGGCTTTGTTCAAAGCTTCAAAGTGGACAAACTGCTTCAGTTAGGTGTGAACATAGAAAACCAGGCAGAGAAAGGTTTTTTTTCTCTGAAAATAAAAAAGGGGAAAATGGGAAAAAAAAAGATGGAAAAAAGCAAACCAGAAATCATCTTAATGCTTGTAGTTTCATTGTTAAACAGAAAGAAGGAGTGAAAGTCAAAATAACAAATTAAAGCCTGAATATTGTGTTCAATGGATTGCTAATTCTGTATATATTAAACCAGTGCTATATGATATCTTCTCATGGGTTACTCTCTTTTTCCTGTTCCTTTTTTTTTTCAGTTTGTATATTGATTTTGTAAGCTAGCAGTGTTACCTTTTCAATTTTTTTAAACTTGTATGAAAGCCATATATCCATTTTGTAGAATGAAAGCATTAATCCTATAACATCCCTTAATGTTTCCCTTAGCTCTGTGGGATTGTGGGAGGCTCTAGCGAATGTATATGTTTACCAATTGTATCAACCTAATTTACTTGCTCCTAGTGGCGATAAAAAATTAAATAAACTAATACACGGAAGTGTGGTGTTCTCATTTGGTTGTGGAAGCTGCAGGGGACTTAGGAAGTTTCTTAAATGATTTCCAATTATTCTTCATGGTCTTTCTTTTTTGTACCAAGTTCCTATCAGCTATAGATGTTGCTTGCCACAGAACACTTTTCTTTGTAAATTCAGAAAAAGTTTTAGTCTGTAGAAAAAAAATCTGCCAGAAAATTATTCTAGCAGGAAACAGCTCTTTGGTTTTTGCATACTGAAGTCTGTCAGCCCCGAATTCCTGACACTTACCAGTTCTGTTAAGCAGCTTGTTTTGGTATACAGTTATTTCAACCTGTATAATAGTGACACAATGATTGGTTACAGAAGAGGAGTTCGGGGTTGTTTTTTTTTCCCTTTTTTTTTTTCTTTTTAAACTTACCCTATTAGCTAAGCAGTGGGAAAATCTTATTCCCAGCTCTGTCATGCTCAGCTGTTTTACTTTAAGTGTCTGTATTTGGTGAGAGACGATTAAGCTTCAAGAGTAGAGCAAAGAAGTTAAAGTATATTAATGGACTAAACAGAATCATGAAAAAATTCAGGTAATGCTCGCATATGTTAATTTCTTCTCCTTTCTTTTTGTTCTTTCATTATCCTTTGTTTCCTAAAACTACTTTCTTTTTCACATACTTTCCCTGTTTTTGTTTCTGTGTCCAACTATTAGTTAAAATGTTAGAATAATTAATTACTCCATACAAGCCATTCCATCACACACTGCCAAAAGAGGGAGATGCTTCACACTGTTTACAAGACTAGGAGATTTATGCAGGCTTCCTGTTTGGGAAAACAATAAGTTATGAAAACTGACAGTGAATTCTTCAAACCACTAATGGACTCAGCAACCTAAATCCTGTCCCTGGAAAGGAGACCAAATACTCACTATTGTTTAATAACAAAAGGAGAAAGAAAAGAAAAATTGAATATGCTACTTAGCAGTTACTTAAACTTTTAGGTTTCTGAGTAATGAGAGAGTTTTAAGATGCTGCTGTTCTTCTGTGGGAGATACTTGATTTTGTCAGTAAGCCTGGGCTGCTTGAGGATTGTCTCAAGCCATGCTTAACTTCCTAAAGCTCCATCATGCAAGGAATACCGGTCTCTGATTTCTCCTGTCCTTCCTGTCTGTAATCAGGCTTGATAAAGACCTTGCAGATCAACTCTTTTCTAGCGGGTTGCCTTCTTTGAATTGGGCCTTAGAAGGCCTTCTCTGTCTTCACATAGCCTCTTTTTGTTATATAAATAGTGTATGCATGGAGAGGACTCATGCAGAAGAAACCCAAGGTCTGCTACCATTCTGTGCTCCGAACTTCTGGAAGTGATGGTTCATTAAGTGGATCTATGGATACAAGGAGGACTTCCAATGGTGAGTGGGATGAGATGTCCATGGAAGAGTAATTAGCAGAGCGAAGGCCATATTGAGACCTGTAAAACTATGCACTACTATGGCTGAAGTTGAAAACCTGTTTGTACTTCATCATCTCTCTGGTCTTGCATAATGTAGAACTAGAATTAATACTTGAATGCATGATAGTTGCACATGCACAAACAGACACACACACTCACTTCATCCTTTGCCTTGTGGATGACAGAGCAACACCTGATTTTCACTGAGAACAGAGAATTTGCACAGTCGGCAGTTCATGTTCAAGAAGTAGCATTCCCACAAATTAGTAATACAAACCTATGTCCGTTGTTATCTTTAATAGTGATATGGAAATTCACCTACCTCGAGGTCCTCTCTTGGTTTCTCTTACTTAGCCTGTGCTAATCACCTCTAGAGAAACTCAAAAAATCCCATGTAATCTTAGAGTAAAACACAAGCTGTTATAAAATCTTCACTATTTACTGAGAGTATTTCTTAAGAAAGACCATTACACTTGACTTGTGGGCAAATAAAATTTGACCTTACATATAAATAAACATGCACACACACATAGATATGTACACACAGACACACACAGAGTGTCTTTTACAGAAAAAAATTTTCTGTGCTCTCCAGGTACTCTGAATTCTAGAAGGCTCCACTGCTACACAACTGCCATTAAGCTATTGTCTCCATGGGCAAATAGGGGTTTTTTTGGGTGTATTTACTCAGTCCTTGATTTCTTAGTTACATTGTTGTTCTTTAAATTTACTGCTTCCCTCCATTTCTACCCAAAGAGCAAAAGATGAGAGCTTGGATCTAAAAAGGCTAGCAACTATTTTTTTTTCCGGCTCAGTGGATAAAGTCTCTCAAGACCAGGACACAAGAAAAAAATCCTTCTTTAAAAATAAATAAACATATAAATAGATGTTTTCAATTAATTAATAGCTATTTAGCAGTTGTTAAGTGTTCATTACTGGAGGTTCTGCAGGCAAAGTAAAAGAAAAATGTAGAACGCTGGGGATGGAGGAAAGGAAATGAGCTTCCCATAGCAATGACAATTAGCTTGCATACTACTACATTTTGATGTGTGGGCTGGTATTTTGGTTAATTTTTTTACCCTGATCTATAATTTCAAAGACCTGCTGTTCATAATAAAAGAGTTCTGCACCCAAGTAATTTATCTATTTTTTCTCTATGAAAAATTTTAGCTTTTTTATTACATTAACTCTTTTATTTCTGTTGTTCATTACATAGCACTACAGATGCTCATGAGACCTAGATACTCAACCTCAGTCAGGTGCAGCTAGTTTTACTCCAGGGTCCACAGTGGGCCTCAGTCTGACAAAGTGGCTGCCTGGGGATGTGCTAAATGTAAAGGGAATCTCCCTCCAGCTGCAAGAATGCACCAACTTCCACTCTCTCCTCAAAGCCTTTATGGTGGAGGTAGTATCCAAAGAGATGTAACACCTGGCAACATTATCCATATTGTCCTTTCTCCCTCTCATTTTCTTTCTTCCTTGATTGTGTTCTTTCTTCCTTTCTTCCACTCTCTGCTTAGGTTTATGCCACATACTGCTGACCCAGAACTCAGGGAGTGATTACTTGGGAAGGGACATGTCCATGATATCTGCAATTGCATGGAGTCACTGTTGTAAATAGTTTCCAAGCTTTTGTGGGGCTGGGAGTATGGGGGAGAAATGCTGTTGAGAGGTGATTTTTGGAAGATGGGAATAGAATTCCTCATGCAAACATCAACACAACAAAATACTAGGTACGTGTGTCAGAGAAAGACACAAAATGGGCCCAGACTGAGGTTGCTGAAGAATCCCATCCCAAAAAATAGGATTACCTGGGCAGGTAATGGAACTGACTGACAGGAAAGACAGAGATTTCTCCTCATGTCTTCTGGCAAGATATACCAAAAAGATTAACGTTGCATTCAGGACCTGATTTTGGATATATTCTGAATTTGAAGTGGCCCATTTCCAGTCTGGAGAAATGTCCTGAGTTTCATGATAAAATGTATAAAGATCCTAAAATACATAGTATCTCAGTCTTGTAACAATTTATGTGAATGCTGTGGGTTTTGTGCTGCAGATAGTCCTACTGATTCAACAGGACACTTCCCAGTGCAAAAACCCAAGGAGTGGCAGGACCCGGACTCCAATTCTCCTTAGCTGGGAGTGGAATACATTTGCTCTCTGCTATTGTCCTCCTTTGATGACAGGGGTCCATCAAGCCGCCTGCACAACTGAGTGTCACAAAGACAAAACATACGCTCCCTTAGATAAGGGCTGTTTTTTAAGTAGTTGAATTTGAGCTGTGCCTGTGTATCATCACCGCTACTTGCTGTCTTATCAGAAGAGCTCCCTAAATAAGCCACTGCTCTGTCTACCAGCATGGGAAGAAAAAGACCAGTAAATTTTCTTTCAGTGCAGTGTGTACCAAAAAGAGTAAGTGCTCTGCAACCTTAATGTAAGGGTCACAATAAAGGCAGAACAACAGGCTCCAAGAGGAAGAAAAAGCACTGGAGAAGGCAGTCACCTTCCTATTTTGCAGCACTTTACGCTACAAGTCCCTGGAGTAAATGGATTTCATCAAGGAATATGAAAAGCACTCTAATCATAATCCCAGAATTATACTCTACTTACTGTTGTTGTTATTAGGAGCAATGACAACAACAATTTAACAGCTGTTATTGTGCTTTGTACTGTAGCTTAGTAATGAACTCTTCATTAACAACTTGGATTCAAAAACTTTTATGCAGTTTGTCAGTGCTAAGTACCCATCATCCCTGCATGTGAGGTGGAAGGTTAATCTTGGAGGTTGTCCTTAGGTTCCCCCTGTAGTCAGTGGAGCATGACAAGTCTATTCAGAAGGTGATTCAGAGTAGAGCGCTAATTTAGCAAATCTGAAAGATGTCAGGAAGGGCCTCTTTCCTCACTAACTGGGGAGGGAGTTTAGGGAAATGAAGTGTATTAGGCTGACCTGAGTTTCGCCTGGTAGTTTGCCCTCCCATTAAGATAGCAAGCTGCAACAATGAAGGCCAGCACTTCAAAGGTATTTAGGAGTTTTAAATGTAGGTGTCTTAACAGTTTTGATGACAGGGGCTAAAGAAAGTAAAAGGCAACTGAGTTAAGGACGTGGATTGTGGCAGTGAATGATGGGATCTGAAGTCTCAGAACAAATATTTCTTGTCAGAGGGGAGGGAGGACTGCCCATGTAGCATGGCCCCAAGTGGGACCAGGGAGCGGGAGGGATGTGAAAGAGGAGAGATCGCTGCCCCCACCTTGGCCATGACATGGATATTGAGGCAGGGGAGAGAGAAAGTCCCTGCTTTTGTTTTCTTCTTTGCCTCAGCTGAGGGAGGGAGTCCAGGAGAGGGGGGCTGTGCCCCCCGCCGGGCTCTGTGTCCTTTGTGCCACACAGCAGGTGTGAGGGGAAGCTCTGCTCCCCAGATGAATGTGCATGTGGATGTGGATGCCCCCGCTTCTTTCATAGCCGCTCTGGGAACCAGAGCGAAGCCACATTTCTCAACAGCAGGCCAGTAATTCCTGGAAACAAGCAAGTGCAGGAAGGGGCCGTGGAGTGAGAATGGGGATGGTTTGGGAATAGCTCTGCGGGACCACTCCTTATCTAGCATTGCCCACTGACAGATTTAAGGCTTCATCCCACAAGGCGTTCAGCATCTCCTGAGAGACCTAAAACTGGTATCTTAACTACTTTTCTCTGTGAAAAGCTGATCTGGCAGAAAAAATCTCTCTCAATTCTTTAGTTGAAAGGGGCTACATAAACTTTTAAAAAATTACTATAGTATCCACAGGACCCTCTTATTCACATCCCAGTTCCTTGGTTGTTCTCTGTTTGGCATAGGCAGGCTCTCGCCAGCCCGACGCTCTTCCCCCTGCATCTGTATCAGCGTCTGCAATGACAAGAGTTCTAAGCCAAATGCCTGGCACACGGTTTTGTTTGCCAGGACAAAACCACATATTTAGATCGGTGCTTTCAGTGCCAGCTAGGAGGTGTGAATGACAAAGAAAGGAGGTCTGAGGCTGCAGCTGGCAGGCTGTGCTGTTGATCCAGGGGGCTAGCCACTGTCAGGGAGATTCAGAAAATCAGAATTAAGCCATGAGTTAGAGATGATGGGTTGGGGCACTGAATTTGCTACATACTTCCTGACAAATTTCAAGTTGGTGCTGGTTTTACCTCAAAGATAAATCGTATAATCTCTGAAAAGAAAGGCTTATCTTCCTTTTAAGTATAAATTTTTTTCAGTATGGTTTTAACAAACTACGCAAGTAAAAAACCAATCTTCTTTTCTGTAACAGATACAGTAAGACAGATTGTGAAAATTTCTGTCTCCAAGGACTGTTCCTCCAGCTGTTGGAGCTAAAGCATGTGCTGAATTAAAACACCCATCTCCCAGGTGTGTTGAAGCATCCAGGTCTATGTCCAGATAGTCTTAACTGTGTCCCCAAGAACAATATTTCCTACTGACTTGCCTTGTCTGGAAGAGTAGAGCAAACCAACAGGAATATGGGGTTTGGGACCATAAGAAGGAGCTAGTCCAGAGGAGCTGAACCATTAATACAAAGTCTTGAGCAGCCTGTACCTTCAGACTGGGGAGCAGCTCAGATAAACTTCTGGGTTTACTTTTACATAGATCTAACTTCTGCTGACAATGTGAGGATTGTAGTCACTGTATTTATTTTTTCCTGAATCACCTGCTGAAACATCGCAAGAGTTTAATTAGATCCTTAAAAATACCCTGGAGGTTCTAAACTAAAACCTGGAAATCAGTCAAACTTGTGGGATTTTGATGGATCTGATGCATCTGAAGATACAAAATTTTCATTTCCGTAAGTTAAAGAAACTTACTTTTCCAGAATTTTGCTTTGCAGATACCTGATAACTGAGATAGAAAGAATCAGACCTTTTGGCTGACAGGTTCATCATCAAATAGTGCAAAATGTGCTTGCAGCTTCTGAGGTGTGGTGGTCAAGAAGGTGAAAAGAGATCATCCTTTCGATAGTATGAACTTAAACCTCTGTTGACAGGGATTGAGTGTGTTATGGTATTTGATGTAAAGACCAGGTTGACCAGAGCAAGCCACCCCAGGCAGTAGTTTCCACAGGATATGACTTATTGGGAGAAGTGGGGCAGACTGTGAATTTGGCAAACCTAATAGCATGCCCTTCATTTTTCTTCCTTCGTGCCTTTAAAGGCAGATCACTTTGGAATGGGCTGAGGTAAAAAGGTTTTGGTTCTCTGGTGTGAATTACTCGTTCTGCTATCACTATTTCTCATGCACTTCTGTAATCTCTTCTGGTGCAGCTTTTGCTTTTCTGATACAACACTTTCACCTGTGGAGAGATTTTCTAAGTGAAATCAGATGAGACTTTCCAGAAACCGTGAAATGGAGATTCTGCAAGCAAATGCCTCATTGAAATATAAAACATGAGAGCTGAGATGGAGAGGTTAAGCCAAAATGAAATGGGAAATCATAAATTAAATACGTATTCCATCACAGTAATGTGTTTTGGAAAAAACACCTTATTTTCAGCATATGTAAACTGGTCTGGCTGAATCGGTGATGGAAGAAGTTTATTAGTGAGTATAGCTGAAGCCTTCAAACTGTGATGGGAAAGAACTGAGGAAAATAAGAGGAACATACCGCATCCTTAAAGGCAATAACAGGAGTGGTAGACATAGAGATTACTTTGCATACATGTGAGCAAGAAAGTGGAAACTGTATTACAAACACAGATTTATTCAAGAAGTTTTGTCATCACACTGAAGTGTAGAGAATGCACCTGGAGCACCATAGTAACATGGTCACTGGCTTCCAGACTTGCTTTCCTCAGAGGTTACAGGCTTGATGACTAGCACGCCAAATAAAGGTACCTTTATAAGGACACTGTTACAGAATCACAGAATTTCTGAAGCTGGAATAAACCTCCAATATCATCAAGTCCAGCCTATGACCCAACACCACGACATCAGCTAGACCATGTCACTAAGCACCACGTCCAATCTTTCCTTAAACACCTCCAGGGACGGCGACTCTACCACCTCCCTGTGCAGTCCATTCCAGTGTCTAATCACCCTGTGAGTAAGTGCTTCCTGATATCCAACCTAAACCTCCCCTGGCACAGCTTCAGGCCATGCCCTCTCATCCTGTCACCAGTTGCCTGGGAGAAGAG